>PVIA01016822.1:0-17625 GCA_004024845.1 Tonatia bakeri | reverse complement strand
CAGTTCTTTCATCAAATAGTAATCCAGGTGTCGCTTTGAAAGTAGTTTGTAGATATGGTTAACATCTATAATGAGTCGACTTCACATAGAGTAAATAAGCCCTCACAGCTTGAGTGAGCCTTGTCTAATCAGTTGAAGGTCTTATGAGCAAAGAGTGAGTTTCCCAGAGAAGAAGAAATTCCATCTCAGGAGCACAACATCAACTCCTGCCTAGTTTCTCGCCTACTGGTTTGCCTTAAAAATGTCAAACTTGCCAGCCTCCCACAGTCACACACGACAACTGCGACAAGGAATTTCTCTAAATATATGTGTGTGTGTACACACGCACAATGGGAGATGCACACACAGTCTCCTATTGGTTCTTTTTATCTGTAGAGTCCTGATACATCTTTAAAAGCACAGATAAATATGCAATTATTAGTTACAATACCTACCATGAAAGGAAGACTTGGCAGGGATGGCACAGAGTGGGGACTGAAGGAGACTCTACCCAGGTGGGCAAGGAAAGTCTGATGAATAGCCTTCTAGGCTGAGATGTGAAGCATAAGAAGCAGCCAGGCAGGGGAAGAGCCTTCCGAAAATCTGGATCAAATTACAATCCACAGGGGTTTGGGAGGGTACCCAACACCCTTGCCAATATGGAACACTATCATTTTAGGGTTCACTGTAAACCAATTGGCTAGGAAAAAGTGACATCATGTTACTTTTTCAATTTGTTTTTCTGGAATTATTGATGAGACTAATTTTTAAACATTGTACATCATTTGAAGGGTTCTATACTTTCACAGTTTTGACTAGGATGGCTTAACAATAGCTCCAAGAACAGTGTCTTGTGTGTTGACAGCACCATAGATAAGCAGAGGTGGAAGAGCCCTAAGGAGTTGCCAGCCAATCAATGCCCAATGCAAGAATTCCTCTGGTAGCATCAACTACAGATGGAGCTTCTGCATGGCTAAGCTCAATGACAGGACTAATGAGAGACCCATACATTATCCTGGAAAGAACGAACTTTACATATCATCATTAGATCCACTCATAAGTTCATTCAGGTCAACAAGCATCTATTGAAATTGGCAATACAAAATAGTACAGCCTCTTCATTTTAAAGATGAGTGGAAGAAGGTCACAAAGTTTATCTGACATCGCTTTGCTAGCTCCTCAGAGGTGAGAGAAAAACAAATCAGGGACAAGAATCGGGTTGCTCTAGTTCAAGTCCATCATACTGTTTCGATAAGGTAACACTTTCCCCAGGATATTCAGGGAAAATAAAAATCCACATCCACATAAAAGTAGACCTAAAATCCCTTTCTTGTAGCTTTATGGCTAAGGTGTTCGTCAGTTTCAGTGCTGTCTCCTTAAGATTCTCTCAAGAGGTAGAATGAGAAAATGTAATAAGCTGCTTCCTTATGTTCCATATGAGAAGCCAACTATCGGCACAATTAGCCAATGTCCACCTTTAGATTTAGTTCCATTTTGTTTCCTGGATTCTAGTGCTCGAATCGTAAGTTGGACAAATCACATTTAAGAACTCGATAACAAAAGGCCTTTGAAAAATATAACTATGTGGCCTTGTCTGTGTTTAAAAATGAGTCTCTGGCAATTGCTTCTTAACGTTTAAGTGCCTATTGAGATAGATAAGCACTTGCTTGTAGCTTTGAGCATGGCCTTCACATGATTATCTTGCTTTTAATAATCGGGAGAGAGAAATAGGAAGTCAGGAAAATAGCCTGAGACTTGCGTAAAGACAATATTCACCATTCCTCCCACTATGTGTTCAGCTATTTGAGTCACTATTTGAGGTGTATGGTCAGTGAGTAGCGCTGTGTTTACCACTGTGGGGTGATGGTTTACCTTTAGAACCCCAAGCAAAAATAGATAAACACCTGCCTGTTGGGGAGTGAAACAAGACAGAGATGGCAACCTGATAAGCTGCCCACATCTGAGAAGCAGGGGTAGTCTGGGTTTTGACAGAAAATGTGCGCCTACCACTTTCTGATGCATTTGATGCAATTGTACAATCACAAGGACAAGACATGGTCTCATTGCTCAGGATCATTCCTTGGGTAGAACCTTAACTTTTAGTTGTGCTGCATCAGCCTTAAAAACAGCCCAGACACAGTATCAGTAGTTATTATGTTGTACAACATTAATGAATTGACATCGAATCCCATTAGAGATGTGGATTTATTTTATTCACCCTACGCATTATTGAATGCCAAGTCAGGTTTCCTTGGCATTGTAGTATATTGCTTATTATATGCCATTTTTTCAAGCCATAGTATTTTTATGCCCAGGATAGAAGGCATCCTGTCAATGTCAGTGAGATTGTCAGAAGACATATTTCCATAGCCCCCTGCAGCCCAGTTGACTGAGGGACCATATCGGGATGGTAGTTACTAGTTGAGGTACTCAGTGTTACCCTGCGTTCTTGATGTCATGAGCCTTCGTCATCAATTGTGATCACCTTTGACTAGTGCTCAGCAGAACCCACCCCAATGGAGGCAGACTCCTGGCCTGACATGGTGCCACATTGCGGAGCTCCTTAGGTGAAGTCATTTGAGCCAACACGAAGTATGTTGGAATGAAAGGAGGAATTCACCACCAACGTATGCCTTGAGGCACTGGAATCAGTCAGTGTGCCCTGAATCTGCCTGAAGTTGTTTCAGCTCTGTAACCACAATAAGGTGTTTGGTTGGGTAAGTCAGGCTGCACCGTTACTCGTTATGATCTAGGCTCTCGGTATTCCTCTTTTCCCTACTTCAACAGCTACCCTCTATCATACACTCATGCTTCAGTTTGAATAAAGTTCCAGTAAAAGCACTCATTATATTACTGATTCATTGGTCAAATATTTTATGGAATTTACACACGTGCCAAAGAGTCTTTTATGCCTTGCACAGGTAGAGACGAAGAGGGCATTTTCCTTTCTTCAAGGATAAAACACTCGTGGAAGCACTCTATAACAAGTTCAGCTCTAGGGTGAAGGTAGGCACTATAAACTACAGTGATTCAGAAGAGGGAAATCAACACTAGGTTTAGCTGGGAGAGCTAGCCATGGAAAGCTTCGTGGTGGTACCTTCCCTGAGTCTTAAAATACTATCCACGGCTGTTCTGTGGGAAAGGTAAAGACACGGCAGATGGAGGGCACAGAATGACTCGAGGCCAATAACTATGTGAGGTACGCAGGGGTCTCCAAACAGTTCTGTGTAATTGTGGTATGATGAGTACTGCAGAGGTAGTCAAGACATAAATGATACAGTAAGTTGTGCAAAGAAGTTTTGACTTTTATCCTCCCTGGAGGTGAAGGATTGTCAGTGAATGATTTCAAGCAAGAGAATTACATGGTAAGGAGCATTATTCATTTACTTATTTATTCTACATCTTCCAAGCTTTGCTGAGGTATACTTGACAAATAAAAATTGTATATATTTAAGATGTACAACTTGATGTTTTGATATAAATATACATTGGGAAATAAGCACCACAATCAAACGAATCAACACATCCATCACCTCACACAGTTACCATATGTTTTGGAGGTAAAATCAGGTGGACTCGTTGATTGATTACTGGGAGTGAGGTAAATGAAGGTGAACGGAAAACCTCTGTGAATGTTGATGCCATTAAATGAAGTAGGAAATACTGGAGGAAACAGATCAGGAGGCCTTGGGATGTAGGGGGATGTGAGAAAAGATGAGTACCAATACTTGCGTTAGGGGCTTTCTGCTCCCTTAGGCAGGGCCAATACCATTTAACTCAGCTTTCTTAGGGGGAAGATACACCTTTCTGAACCAAGGGAATCAGTGCTGGGCCATCAGAGCTCTGAAATTTGATACCCAGAGACAAAGCCTACCATCCTTCTGAGGACTGTTTTGAGAAATACAACCTGGGCTAATGCAGAGAAGAAGGCAGAGCAACATCAAAGGCTAAATTCAGTTGGTGAAAAGACCAAAAAAAAAAAATTGCTCACTTTGTGAAGGGCAGGAACTCTTGCAGAAACCACTGTGCCATTTGGGAACTTACTTGTTCAGCATTTCCTTGTTCCCGAGCTCGGGCACCGTATACCCTATCACGGGTTTGGATCCCAGTTCCAGCAACACAGGGAATCAGTGCAAAAATTATTTCTCTTAAAACATCTATAATGTGATAAGATATTACTTAAGGTACAGAGATAAAAGAAAACTGAGGGAGGCAATCAGAGCATCACAAGCCAAAAAGAATGAAGGCAGAACACAAGACAAAGGAGTATCTGATTCCTGAGCCTACAAGACTGAGGGCAAGGTCTTGCTCACAGAAAACTCTTCATCTAATTTTCAGTCAGTCCCACTAAAAATCATCTCCTCTGCTTCTTAGCTAAATGTATCTTTGACATGCAGACTAATACTACAGATAGTCCGGCACTGGATGTAAAGCAATCAATATCACAGGATACGGAAACAAATATCACCTTCTAATAGACAGCAGGACATTGCCACATGCTGTCTTCTGAAACAAAACTATCTGAAACTATCTGAAAACTTTATGACCTCAGACACAATGTTATGTATATAGGCCCATTTCCACTCCTGGAATGATGATGCCACCACTCTCCACCTCCTGCTTTCTACAAATAATTCTGAACCCTGTCTCACGGCAAGCGCTAGTAAGCTCAGTAACTACCAAGTCCGATACTCTATTCTTTCTCTCTCAAGTCACCACTCACCTCTTGTTGTGTGATGGGCAGAATAATGGCTCGCAGAAGATGTTCACGTCCTCATCCCTGGCAGCTGTTACAGGCAAAAGGGACTTTCCGGGTCAAATTCAGTTATGGACCTCAAAGTGCGGAGTTTATCCTGGATTATCGGGGTGGCTCCAATGTAATCGCATAAATCCTTAAAAGCTCACAGAGGCCCTTTCCCTGCTGAGGTCACAGGGATGTGATGCTGGAATGAGGGTCAGAGAGATGGCCGCTTGAGAAGGATTTGATGCCACATCGCTAGTTCTGAGAATTAGGGAGGTATGTACAAAGACCAGAGAGAGGTCTGTAAATGCTAATTGTGGCCCCCAGATGAACGCCAGCAAGGAAACAGAAATCTCAGCCTTACAATGTTGTGAAACTGACTAAAACTTTTAAGAACTTGACTTTGTAATAAAACTTTACAAACAGCATCTGTGGGCCAGCTCAGGAGCATCGCGTCGGTGCTCCTCTGCCTTCCTCCAGGCCAGACAGAGCGAGTTGCCCTCTCCTGCCCTTTCCCCCCCGCCCCGCCCCCGGAGTGGGGGGGGGGGAGAGGGGCAGAGCCCAGGCCCTCCAGAGTACAGCACCGCACCGCACCTCGCCCCCTGCAGGCCAGAGCAGCTGACCTACAAGCTAGAACAGCGCCCCCCATTCGGGGCCCAGGAGTCGGTCCTCCAAAGAGGGCAGTGGCACCAGGCTCCTCCCCACCCCCACCCCGCGGTCCTGGGCAGCATCCCCCCACCCCCTTGATCCAAGGCCAGGACCCTGTGGGTCAGAGCAGCATCCCATGCACTAGAGCAGTGGCAGGCTGCGCTTCCCGACTTCCACCACTAGGGCCAGAACTGACTTAAGGCGGGTTAAAGCAGTGACTCCTCGCCAAGCCCCACCCCCTTCCCAGCACGAGTGGCTGTCCTACAAGCTAGAACAGCCTCCCCCATCCAGGGCCCAGTAGAAGGTCCTGGCAATAGAGCGGTGCACCTTCCCTCGCAACCCCCTCTCCCCATCCCCTACTGCGTGGACCAGAGCATAGTCTCCCTACCCATGTGATCCCAGGCAGCGACGACGTGGCCCAGGGCACCGTCCCATGCACTGGAGCAGTGGCGCACTGCCCCCAGACCTCCACCACTAGGGCCAGAGTTGACTCAAGGTGAGTTAGAGCAGTGAGCAGTGACTCTTCGCCCAGCCCCAGCCCCTGCAGGCCAATGGTGCAGCCTTGAAGGCTATAGCACTGGCACCCTCCCCACCTGTCCAGGGCCTCTGCAGTGGCATGCCCCCCTCCCTGCATGCACAGGCCCTGAGTCCTAGAGAAGAGGAGCCTCAGGAGCCACCACAGTGGCACTCTGCCTTTAGTGGGCGACAGATGCACTAGCCTCACCATTGGAGAGCCACTAGCTCCGCCCTCCCAAGTGGGACTCCCATGGCTCTGTCCTGAAATACTTTCAGCAGACTGTGGCCAGCCTAGTCCTGCCCTGCAGAAGAGGAGGCCCGGGAGCGCCCGGCTGAATCTGGGCAAAACTGAGTTGTGTGGCTCTTGGGTGGAAGCCATTTTTCCCTCACAAGCCAGACCAGCACCACTGGTCATGTGCAGAGCCCCCTTCCATAAGGCCACCTCTTGGTCTGTTTGAGCCTGCTGTATTCTGCTGGCCACACCCTGAGGGAAATCCTGAGACCCCGACCCACCACCAGGTCCACAGGCACTCAGGGGGTGGCAGCTACCTGAGGACTCTTGATGGGTGGCCTCAGACTCAGCACTGATGTCGACTTTGAACCTGGATCATCTGCTGAACACCACTCACCACTACCTGGTGAGTCACTGAGAGCCTGTCTCAAGCAACTCCTGTGCCTCCAGAGGCTCTTTCAGAGACTGAGCTTAACAGGCAGCCAGCAGGCAGAGGAGCCTTGAGGTGTCTGGGAGCCTTGGGCTGGCGATGTCAAAGTATATGGTACTTCTTAGCATCTCTCTGGTAATGGGAGAGCTGTCATTCAACAAATATTTACTGGGTACCTCTACGTGCTAGGCCCTCTTCTAGGCATCATAGATACAAATGAACGGGACCGACAAAATCTGTTACGCTTTATGACACTTGCATTCTGGTAGAAGAAACCAATGGCAGGAAATAGAGCCGAAAAGGCACACTGGGACCAAATATGAAGGCCCTCAGTGACCAACTAACGGCCTTGGACATTGTCCTGAGAACAATAGGGCACCCTTAAAGGCTTTCTATCACAGAGTGGGCATGCTCAGGTTTGTTTTAAAACGATTACTTTGGCTGTAAAGCACAGACTATATTCTGAGGCAGGGCCCTGGCAATGGGTGGGTAACAGAGACTACAGGTGTGGAGACTACTCAAAAGCTACTTGTTTGAGCACACCTGGCTGGAGAGAATAATGGTCTGCCCTGGAGTAGGGGCAGTGAGAATGGAGAAAGCAAGCCCCGAGACAGTCATCATCAAGACTTTGTAACTGATTGGCTAGGGGGCTCTGAGGGAGAAGATAACCAAAAGTGAACCCAAGATTTCAAAAATTAATCAAGGAAGCTAATTTTAAAAGCAAGTTGAAGGGTTAATGAATTCAGTTTGTAACAGGTACATCTAGCTCAAAATACAGGTTGGGAGATCAGCCTACAGACACAGAATTTGGGAGGCAAATGGGGAAAGGGCGATACAACCACTCCCAGAGAAAGTGCAGAGTGAGCAGAGAGGAAGGCTGAAGAACCCTAAAGGACGGAAATTCTTAGAGAGGGGTCAGAGGAGGAGGAATCAGAGGGAGAGACTGAAACTGAGTTGGCTGCATGCAGGAGAACCTGGACAGAGAAGTAAATCCACAGGCAGGCAGAGGGAGTTGCCAAGAAGAAAGAGGAGTAAGCCCTCTTGGTCATACCTTCTCATGAAATAGATGTCGAGTCAGGCCCCACACCCGTGAGTCCTACCGCAGCATATTCACTGAGGACATGCACACCTCAAAATGCAAACATCAGGCAATGTACATTCTTAATACCGATCAGGCCAAGAAGTAACCTTGTCTCTTGCCCATCTTCACCTATGCTCGATTCTCTGACACAGCTCGTCACAGAAGCCTGTAAACTGTTGATCAGACAAAAGCAGACACATGCAAATACAATGTCCAACACTTTTCATCTCTCCATGGACTTGATCACTGTAGAGTCCAAATTATTTCCCATCTTTTCATCTCAGAGACAAACGAAACTTCTCACAAAGCACATCTCTACTCCCTTGCTCCCACGGTGGGAGAAAAGTGTTCAAAACATCTGCCTCATCTTATTTTTTATCTTCTTATTCCACTCAGGCCCGGGAGGAAGAATGCCCGGTTAGAACCTCTTTTGTTTAGCTCTTTAGCAACGGCTGCAACAGCTGCCACACGGCAACCTAGAATACCTTTCCTAAAACTGGTGGAACCCCTTCAGCCCCCTCCAGGCGGTGGGGAAACAGGCAGTCTCAGAAGACATTGTCTGGGGGCATGCAAAAGGGATTCAGTAACTAGTGAGCTGAATATAGCAATGGCAACCAAAATTACAAATGTTTTGCCTGATGATCCAGGAGCCTAGTTCAGGGGATTTATCCTGTAGAGATGCCTGCACATGTGAGAAATGCTCTCTGTGTAATGCTCTATCTGAATGCTTCATTTGTAATAACCACATACTGGGAACAAGTATGTCCGCCAGTAAGTGTGGTACAGCCACATGAAAGAGTATTATGGTGGAAATAAAAACACGTATTTATATTTGAGTGTATTTGCGTGAAGGGTCATTGAATGGATTCATAGAACTGAACTGTGTGTATCCGTAGGGGCAGCAAGGTGAAGCAGGGAAGGGGTAGATAGGAACAGGCTGGGAGTGAGACTTCTTAATGTTGCCTTTTTGGACCATTTTGCTCTTTGAATCATATCAATGTAGAACCAATTCAGAAGAACATATTTTAAATGAAAAACTATACTGTTACCGTCCAGTATGTGACGGTAGGCCTAGAAATTTATTTCCTGCAGCTAATACAGCCCTAACACCAGCACCGCACACAGGTAGTTGAAAAGAAAGAAATGCAGAACTATCAACCTTTTTAAAACCGATGCAAAAATTATATACAAAATGTTAGAAATCGGAACTGTTAACGCATCAAAGACTAGATCACGACCAAGTGCAATTTGTTTTGGGAATGCAAAAACTAGTCACCTTTAGCAAAATCTATCAACAAACTAAAGGACCAAAACGTGATGAATGCAGCAAAGGCATCTGAAAAAAGTAGCATGCATTCTTCATGAAAAACAAAGACTATAAGTAAGATGGAAATGTCATGAAACACTGTGATAAAGACTCTACATCAAAACTCAACAAGAAATAATCTGTGAATCTGAGTACATGGCATATGGGAGTGAATTCTACAATTCTTCAGACTTCCTGAAAGAAAAAAAAATCCATTTTTAAAAAGTAGATGAGTTGACTACAACAGAGTGTCCAGAGAATGTGTATAACTATTTAGTAACTAAGAAAAGCTACTGGTAATTTCACCCTGACTGGTAGAGCACACTGGGTTGGGTGTTGTCCAGCAAACTGAACAGCTGCTGGTTCGTTTCCTGCTCAGGGCACACGCCTGGGTTGCGGGCCAGGTAGGAGGCTGGGGGCACATGAGAGGTAACCTAGCGATATCTCTGTCGCACATGGATGTCCTTCTCCTACTCTTTCTCCATCCTTTTCCCTCCCTCTAAAAATAAATAAATAAATAATAAATAAATAAATAAAATGTAAAAAAATTAGCCTATGACATCTTTCAAAAAAAGAAAAACCTAATTTCAGTTCAGGGGAAGGAAATACCTAATAATAGATCCTGGCATCATTGGTTATCCCCTTGATAGAAAAGATGTCATACCATAATGAAAAATAAGTTCCAGGTGCATCAGAGACCTCTGAACAAAAAAGGAACTTGGAGGTAGACAAGAGCTTCTTAAAGTAACTGTAAAATTAAAATCTATAAAAGATAGGGCATAAAAGATTTTTGGTGTGCAGAAGATATTTTCTGATAAAATGTAACATAAATCACCTGAAAAGACAACAAAACTGGAGGAAAACTATTGTAACATATACTCAGACAGAACATTCACACCTATAATATACAAAGAGCTCCTGTAAATTGAAAAGCAAAAAGGCAAAGAAATCACTGTAACATGTGCTAAGGATGAAAAGAGACATCCCACAGGGGACAAAATTTAAATGACCAAACAAACTTGTAAAATGATACTTCTCAAGCATTCAATTAAATGCACGTTATTCTGGAGGGGGGGGAAAGGATGCACCTATACTCATCAAACTGCAAAACAACACCACAGACCAGTGAAAACGCTGATAGATGCAGACAAAGGGCTCTTCATGAAAGAGGCCCTGGTGATGAACACATACATTGCTAGGGCTTTTTTATTTTTTTAAAAAAGAAGAACACACATAGATTTTTCCAATTCTGTACAGCTATCATAAAGAAATAAGAGCAGCAGTGCATAGGGATGTGCGTGAAAGAATTCCTAGGAGCCCATTGTTTGTTGTAGCAAAAACTTTCAATTCCCACTACCAGGAGATGCTTTAATAAATTGTGACATGAAAAGAGTGGCATCAGCGTCATGGCTCCACGAGACGTCCCTTCTTCCACCACACCTTCCCTCCCTTCTAACAACTGAAGTTTGGCATCCATCCACGAACAAATTGTCTGTGTGGGAGTTGTGGGAGGCAGCACCGTAAGTCAAGGGACCAGGGAGGAGTCCCATCCATCTGCGTGTCAGGTAATAGGCAGACAGGCCTGGGCATGGGCTGCAGAACCAGCGGGAACTACTAAAGGGGCCCCAAGCCCTCTGGATGGCCATAGGGGAAAACCTGGAGAGTACTGACTTGGGCACATAGCCACAGATGAGAGAGACTTTGCAGAAGTCCAGGCTTCCCCAGGAGAGAGTCCAGCACTTTGCTGTAGAGAAAAACATTACGAGTCTGGACCCTGTCCAGGACACTGCTGGAGAAACCTATTTCTCTCCAGCAGCACCCCGAGTACTGGGGTAGTACCTCCAAGACTGGGAGGCAAAGAGGAGATCAGGAAAGAGGCAGATAATATCACTTGGTACTAACGGGATGCGGACCCTGAGTGGACTAAGGACTACAGCAAGAAGGCTGCCCACAAGCTGCTGGGGAATCCTCACCTCAGCATTCCCCACCTGGCTCCTGGGCACAGCCGGTGCCCCAAGTGTTAAACCTGCACCACCCACCACTGCAGCCAGTGCCCTGTGCCATGCGTGCTCCTGAGTGTGGTGGCCCGAGTGAGCTCTATTCTGTCCATATGTGTTCCCAAAATGGGCACCACGAAGAAATGAAAACTGATTTCATGGTATCTAGGAACCTTTTCTTGAATTTCCACTTTAATGCGATAATGACAAAGATAATCAATGGACAGGTTTTCAATGCAAGTTATTGTAAAAGTAACAACATTGACAATGAGATTAAAATACTGATTCAGATTTAGGCAAAAGCTGTGAACACTTGTTCACATATCTACCCTGCTCTCATGCAGCCCATGTACAACTGCAGGAAACTAAATTTGGCTAGCAACCTGAGTGTTTGGACAAGAATTCCCAGTCTCAAATGAGATTGCAGCCCTACTTGACATGCACCTTGATTTGGCGTGATTCAATCGTGTAAATCAGTTTGAGGGAATTTCGGCGGGTGGTGCAGGGGCTGGGCGGAAGTAGACTTGCAACTGATTTTCCAATAAGTCATGGAATACAGATGGGAAAAATACATACCGTGTATTGTCCTGGATGAGTCTACACACATCCTCCTTGTTTGCAGCACATCTAGAGATTGAATACTCTGACCTGCAGTCAATCATCTATATAATCTGCCTAAATGCCTTCATTACTAGGACACAAAAGTATCCCAACACTGGCCCCACCTGCAAAAGGATAGATAAATCAGGTGATTTCCCAGAATAAAAGAGCTTTCAATAAATTTACAATCTGAAAATCAAGTCCCGAAATTTCCCATCATTAATATGTCATCTCAGAACCCAAGACATATTACAGTCTGGACCCTTATTCCTGTGGTTAGACACAAACCAAATCACAAATTGATGATATTGGAGGGAAGGGAGCAGACAGAAAAAAAGACTTCATGGGTGTTCACCCCTTTTGGGGGAGGGAAATGTCCAGCTGTTAAGAGAACTGACGTAGTGCAAATCTGTTGACTCTACTCTCCTCCCTCTAAGATTTCTTTCCATGTGGCAACAAGCAACACAGAGCACATGAGGCAATGTGTATTCACAATAACTGGTTTATTTATGCTCGCTGTGATAACACCATCTTGATGAACATCAGACAAGTGCTATACTCAAAAACACTCTTGAGCACGCAAGCTCAATGTGTGGTCACAAAATGAAAACAATCCAGCATCTTACTTCTTATGTGTCTTCATGTATTGCATGGACCAGGAAATCTTGTTAAATCCAGAAATTCATAACATTTTGTTTCTAATAATACAACACTAAAAATACTTTAAAGCCTTTACAAACTCTCTAACCCAGCAGATTCTCAAGTTCCAAAACAGTACATTTTTATTCCGAAGAGTATTACTCTCACTTGTGTATATGTCTTTCTATATCATCTCTTTACACAAAGAAGCTCACCCTTGCATGCCCCCACATGTTACCCTCTGCAAGTTAAAATTGCTACCTTTTTATATATTGATTAATCATGCACTCCACATGTTGGCACCATTGGTGTGAACTTCTTCACGACAAAAGCGTTGAGTGTAGGGGTTGCATAAAGTGGGTCGATCAACATATAGCATTTGTATAGACAGCATGGGAAATTCTTGTATGCATCACAGCATCTTTGTGCATGCTTTACACTACCTGTGCGCTTTGAGGGTCTTCGTGGGGTTATATTTTAATGGACTCGGCTGCTTCAATTGATTGCAATTGTTGCTTATTTTCTTTTTTTGATGCTCAATTTTCTCTCTCTGCCCAGCGAGACACTTCTTCAAGCAGGCGTCTCTCTTAATGCTCAATATGTCACTCTGTTGGGTGACAGCCTTCTTCCAGGCTCTTTGTCCTTTGTACCCCCAAGTCAGCGTCCTCACTCTCTGTACACGGCAAGATGTTCCAGGCTCATCTTGCTTTCTCCTGCCCCAAAGCTTGGTGCCAGCTACCCTCCGAGGAGCCCTGGTTCCTCTTACGGAGGCTAGTTTAAGGAGCCAAACTCTGGGCGCCAGGCTAAGGCACAGATTTTCCACTATGCTACTGACAATGGGTAAGGTGACGTTAGAGACTATTTAGGTGACTGCAGTGACAGAGCAAGGGATTTCAGGGCAAGAGCACATATCTCCAATCTATCTCTACTTTTTCCAAATCTCTTTTCCCCAATCATGACTACCATACCATGCTATATATTGTCATACCCAACTCATGCATTTAGAGTTCACTGCCGACAAATGTTCAGAACCTTCCGTTTTCGTTTTCTTCCTTTTGGCTCTTCAACCGCAAATCCGGGAATTCCCTCCAAACTTGCACAGGTCTAAATGCTCCTCTCTTCCAGAATCATCGGTACCATTTTCATCTGAGAGGCAAAACAAGTGCCAGTCTCCCTCCAGGTAGTGTTGTCAGATACAGTAAATAAAAATACATGCAGTATTTGGTACATACTTATTTTAAAACAAAACCTGTCATTTCTTTATGAACTTCAGATTTAACTGGACATCCTGAATTTACCGGAAAGCCTGCCGCCAAGCGAAGAGTAAGAAATCTAACAGCGTAGGTCACTTAGTGCCACAGATAACATCCATTAATACTCTGTAGTCTATATGAATTGAAAGGAAACCATGAAACTACTGGTTTTCGAGGCTCTTTTCAAAATCTTACTAATTTTTACAGAGAACAGACTGATGGTTGCCAGAATGGAGGCAAGTTGGGGGGCGGTATACAGAAATGAAGGGATTGAGAAGTACAAATCTGTTGTTCTAGAACAGTCATGGGGATGTAAAGTACAGCATAGGGAACAGAGTCAGCAATATTGTAATAACTATCTATGTGGTGCCAGGCAAGTACTTGAAATATTGAGGCCGGGGGGACACTTTGTAAAGTATACGATTGTCTAACCACTGTGCTGTACACCTGAAACTAACATAAAATAAAACTGAATGTAAACTGCAATTGAAAAGTAAAACTTAAAATAAAGACATTTTCTGATTAAAGAATGCCTTCTTCATTTTTATTTTTATCAACCAGAATACAAATCTATATTTCTTTACTTAAGTCCCTAACTTTGAACACAGATTTCCCCCCCATCACAACTGTTTCATTTATGCTATTCTATTCTGAGTGCTGGCCCCACAGATGATTTTGAGTAGTGAACATGAATATTTCGGTGGCTCTTAGCTATATAGAACTTTGATCCATTACCAGAGTGTTTCGTCATCTTAAAATCCCACAAAGCAACCCAAAACATCAGAAAACCCAATGACATTCATATCAAGAATCAATAGAAAAAATATTTTTACTACCGCAACTTTTAGACTCCCCAAGCAGTAAGTTTCTGTGGATTAATTTCTACAGTTTCTTATGAGTTTTCACAACATCGATGTCTGAAGATACACAAACTGGATTGCAGTGTATTCTCATTATCATGACATTCACCTTACATTGAGTCCTCCCCCCAAAAGCCACACAACAATTACAGACATTTTTAGGTATTTCAAGAGGTTTTGTTCTGTACTAAAATAAACGTGGAACACTCAGAAACTTACTGCATAACCAGTGCAAATGTCCTAATGTTTGCATGGATTAAAATACACCATGCTTGTTCTCCCAATTTGGCAGTCTGTGGTGATTGCACCCCCCACCACAGAGTTGAAATGTAGTCAGAAAACATGGCAAAAGTATTTACCAAGTAAAATTCCCCTTCTCAATTGTTATCATTTTAATTAGGAGTGTTGAATTAGAATCCCACAGCAGGGGGAAACAAATATGTGTGAGTGTGTGGATGGTACACACACACACACACACACACACACACACACAAACTTATATACAGACGTATGTTTACAAGTACATACACACACATGCATATACACATATACACACGCTTTGTGTGGCATAAAGGCCACGTTGCATTTGGGAGACATTTCTCATCTTCAAACATTACACAAAAAATGTAAATAAATCAACTGAACATAAAATCAGGAAGTGAGATTGAAAACAAAAATAACAACAAATCCTCAAGAAAGTAGAAGGGATGGGAGAAAAATGAATGAGTTTGACAGTATGCAAGTATGCAAGTAATAGGACTGATAAATGAAATTAAGAGCTGGCTCTTTGAATGGCCCAAAGAAAGAAGAAAATAAAGTAACAAAAGACATCTCCAGCAGACCCATTTAAAGAATGAATGGCCATGTCTAAGAAATCATACCCCTCCATAATAGCTGGGGAATAATGTTAAGCTCAGAATATAAACATACTATTTTAAATGTTAAGTAAACATTTAAGAATCATGTGTACATACTTACCTTGACATTATGGACATTTTATTAACATTAAATATGGAAATTTTTAAAATAACAGGTATTTACATAGAAAAAAATAATGTTTTCCTGAATAATGAGATTATAGGTAAAACTTATTTTCATCTTTTGCTTCTCCACTGTCTCTTACTTTAGAAAGGAGAAAAAGTTAATTTTAAACATTATATATGTGTAAATATTGGAGGAATTGATTTCAGGTGGTTGCCTTAGCATTTTATGGTTATGCACGTGTGTCCCCGAATTCTCCAAATTTAAATGAAGGCAATTTTTTCAGGTAGGTTCACAAACTACATGTTCAGTTAGATCTCACTTTAGACGCAAAAACAGCATGTTCCCGCATTCACACACACGTGTGGTTGTATGTGTGTAGGTCTGTCTGCAAATGATAGCGCCACTGACAAAACTGAGATTTTTTTCAGTTAAAGATTGTTTCTAAGTGATGGTAGTTTTTGTGATTTTTATTGTTATTTGTATTTTCTCCCTGTGGTTCCCAAAACTTATCAAACGAATAAGAGAACGCTTTTAAGTAATAAACTTAATTTTCAAAATGACTCTATTTTCCTAGAAAACTATTTAATATAATAATTTATTATAACTCACATATGTAGTTCTACTCAGACCTGAAAGTAAATAGGTAAAAATGCGAATTATTTCTGAGTGGCAAGGTTTAAGATGATCTTTATGTCTTATTCCTCTTTGCTTGTCTGTTTACATAACGTCTAATCAAGAACATGCTCTTTTTCTTTTTCTAAATCAGAAAAGGATGTCAGGAAATGAATTTGTCAGCATTCAGTGAGGTCCCTAACTGGGGGCAGAGTCTTAACTTCCCTTTGGGAGCCGGGGTGTGTTACATTTAAAACACTGGTTTCTCCGTGAGAAATTCCTCGCATGACACAGGTCACAGACCCAGTCTCTAACTTTGTGCCTAACCCTACCGCTCGCAGACGGATAGAGGCCAGGCTGTCCCTTAAATCTTCCTGGCAAGAACTTACGGCTGTCGGAATGCTTACCCGCCCATCTAGTCCTGAGACTTTTCACGGTGTCACCGGCTGCAGTTTGTGCTGCTGCTCCTGGGAAAGACACAGTGGGTGGGAATGAGTAAGAGGATGCAGAGAGATCCAGGGGTTGCAACTGACTAGCCCAGGACTGGGTCCCCAAGATCCCGGAGAAAGGAGAAATCGCTACATGCTCGCTGTTCTCACACCCAGAAATCACTTTCTCTTCCTTGGCCTCTCTCCCTACAGCGGCGGCCCCTGGAGCAGCAGCAGCCCCAGGATTAGCAGCAGTCATAGGAATAGCGGCGAACCCTTGGCCCAGTCCCCTCCGTGCCCTATCGCTTGCACCCCGGTAACTTGCTGCAGTCTGACCAAAAATCACCATACCTGTGCCTGTCTGTCTTCTCTCGTCCTCTTCCGCAGGCCCTCCCTGCTTGTCGGACTGCGTGCTTAACACCGTAACAAGCACGTTCTTCATCGCGTCTCGTTCTGCCTGTACCTCACGAAGGGCTGTGAGGTTCTGTTGAAGTTGTAACTGGGCTTTGCCCCTCTCGCTTTCTTGCGTATTCCTGAGTCTATTCACCATCCCTACCAGGGCATCATTGAGCAACTGCTGCTCTTCAAGCTGCTTCTGGAGCTTTATTACCTTGACGTTGTCTTCCTTTCTCTGCCTCTCTGCGAAGCGCACTGCCAGGGCCAAGGTGCTCCAGGCATACGCATTCTTCCTGGCTCCTGGTATTCGTGAGTCAGTCAGGATATCCCTCAACTTCCTCTCAGTATCACCCCAGGACTCACCCAACTGCCTCAGGTAGAAGGAGGGAGTGCCTCCATTTTGCAGGATTTTATTATTTATAAAATCTACAACCTCCCTGCAACAGAAGCCACAGGCTGGGTCCTTAAAATTTACAGCCATTTTGAGCGAAGCAGTTCCCGACTCGCACGCTGCGCCCCGCAACGGGGTGTGACCTTTGACCTTGACCTCTCCACCCAACTCGGTTGCCACCACTCCTCGTGGGAAGTCAAGAGCCCCCTTGTGGTGAGGGGCTAGCCACTCTCAATAGAGTCAGGTCAGCCACTTCAGAGCCTCATTAGCATCAAGTCAGGGGTCAGCACCAAAAAGATACAATTGGAAAGCCTGAGAGAGTCGCTGGATGTAACTGCTAGGAGGTGCACGCAAAGGTTGCAAAACAGAAGGAAAGGGAAACAACGACCTCTTTGCCTCAGGCTGCTCGAGCTGGTATTGAATACAGACAGACACTTGCTCACGCTGTACAGATTCATATTTTACCACTTGAGATTTCATTCATGGAGAATAAAACTTGAACCGTACAATGTGTAATAATAATTAAAAAAAA
>PVIA01016821.1:0-17652 GCA_004024845.1 Tonatia bakeri | reverse complement strand
GTAACACCTGCAACCAGACCAAAGGAAAATAAAAAATAAAAAAGATGGCTCAAACAGAATTGAAATCCCCAGAGCTAATTTTTTAAAGTGACCAAGAGATAGCCAACCTATCAGATGCACAGTTCAAAGCACTGGTGATCAGGATGCTCACAGAATTGGTTGACTTTGGTCATAAATTAGATGAACAAATGCAGGCTACAATAAGAGAAATGAAGGAAAATGCACAGGGAACCAAGAGTGAGGGGAAGAAAACTGGGACTCAAATCAATGGAGTGGACCAGAAGGAAGAAAGAAACAACCAAACAGAAAAGAATGGAGAAACAAGAATTCAAAAAAATGAGGAGAGGCTTAGGGACCTCAGGACATCTTTAAACATTCCAAGATCCAAATTATAGGGGTACCAGAAGGAGAAGAGGAAGAGCAAAAAGTGGAAAAGTTATTTTGACAGATAATGAAGGAGAACTTCCCCAATCTGGCAAAAGAAATAGGCTTCCCCAATCTGGCAAAGGAAATAGGCTTCCAGGAAGTCCAGGAAGCTCAGAGAGTCCCAAAGAGGTTGGACCCAAGGAGGAACATGCCAAGGCACATCATAATTACATTAGCCAAAGTAAAAATGAAGGAGAGAATTCTAGAAGCAGCAAGAGATAAGGGGACAGTTACCTACAAAGGAGTTCCCATCAGAATGTCAGCTGATTTCTCAAAAGAGACCTTGCAGGCAACAAGGGGCTGGAAAGAAGTATTCCAAGTCATGAAAGGCAAGGACCTACACCCAACATTGCTCTATCCAGCAAAACTTTCATTTAGAATGGAAGGGCAGATAAAGTGCTTCTCAGATAAGGCCAAGTTAAAGGAGTTCATCATCACCAAGCCCTTATTATATGAAATGTTAAAGGGACTTACCTAAGAAAATGAAGATTAAAAATTTGAACAGTAAAAAAAGACTTTAAATTCACAGTTAGTAACAACCATACCTAAAACAAAAGCAAACTAAGCAAACAACTAGAACAGGAACAGAACCACAGAAATGGAGATCACATGGAGGGTTAGCAACAGGGGAGTTGGAGGAGGAGGAGAGGGGAAAAAGATATAGAGAATAAGTAGCATAGACAATAGGTAGAAAATAGGGGGAGGGCAAGAATAGTATGGGAAATGTAGAAGCTAAAGAACTTATGACACATGGACATGAACTAAAGGGCAGGATGTGGGTGGGAGGGCGTGGGCAGGGTGGAGGGGAGTGAGGGGGGAAATGGGACAATTGTAACAGCATAATCAATAAAAAAAGTAAAAAAATTAAAAATAAGAAAAAGATTTTTTTCTCTATTCCTTATCTTCAACAATATAATTATAATGTGATGGAGTATAATTTATGTGTGTGTACACATTCTGCTTGGGGTTCATCAAACTTCATAGTTCTTTATGTTTATAGATTTATTTTCAGATTTGAAAATTTTCATACCATAATTTTTTAAAATATTTTTTGGTCCCCCCACTACTGCTTTCCTTCTTGGACTCCAATTGCATGTATAATGGACTGGGTGATGTTATCTCACAAGTCACCAAAGCTCTGTTCATTTTTTTTAAGTCTTTTTGGGTGTGTATATGTGTGTTTCATTGGAAATAAACTCCATTGTCTTGGAATGTCTTCAAATTTTATGTTTTTTTGTGATATCTAATATAATACATGCTATAATGTACAATCATATATTATTTTCAGTAAAATTTTCATGCAAGATATTATACTTTTCATAATTATTTATAAGTAGCATTTTAATCTTTTCTATTTTTCTCATATGATTGTGTTTTTCTTTAGATATTTAAATAAATAGAACACATTAATAATAGCTGTTTTAATGTCCTTGTTTGCTAATTCCATCATCTTTATCAACACATTCTCTGTCTCTATTGATTTATTTTTCTCCTGATTATGGATTATATTTTCCTTCTTTATGTGGCTAGAAAATTTGTGTTTGGATAGTGAATATTTTGAAATTTATATTATGTACTGGATGTTTTTGTCTTCCAGTACAAAGGATTATTGAGCTTTGCCTGGAAGATTGTAAGATTATTTACATATTGGGTTCACCTTTCCAAGGTTTGTTTTTAAATTTCTTTAGTGTGGGTCTAGAGTATTTCTTCCTGAGGTTAATTTAGTACCATTCTAATGTGTCACCACCCTGGGCTCCCTGCTCCATGCCCTATGTATTTTATGAGGTCTTCTTGCTTGGTTGGGAGAACTTCAGTGTTTCTTACCCCTGTAAGTTCTAGGAGTTGGGTCCCTTTAGTTTTCCAGTAATTGTTCTTTTCTCAGAAATTATTCTTGTCTAGCACCTTAGGTTTTACTCTGTACATGTGCAGAGGCTTCAGCCAAAGACCCATGAAGACCTTTATTTACATTTCCAGAATTCTTTCTGTGTAATCTTCCACATCTTGAGTCTTTTGCTCCAAAATTCCAGCTATTTTGGCCTCCTTGAACTTCAATCTCTGTCATTTTTACTTAATGAGACCACTAGATTCCATCAGAGGTTTATTGCCTGAGCCACAACCCAGAAGTTTATCTTGTAATTCCAGAGCTCACCTCCTTCATTCCCCTGACTTCCCTCTCCTCAGATACCACCGTCTGGTGCACCGTGTTGTCCCAGGCCTAAGACAGTTGTTTTTGTAGCAGCTCACTTTCCACACTGTTTACCACAGGAGGTCAGCTCTGCACCAGTTTGCTCTTGTATGATAGAAACCCAAAGTCACTCTTACTCACTTTGATTGCATCGGTATACCTATTGCTTTTACGAGATTTGATTACTTCCATCTTTGTGACACAAAATATCCATTCATCTGTAGGTACTTCAGAATGATTATCATAAATAATAATTATGACATATTTTAAATGCTATGTTCCCCAAATGAATAATACTGATTTAAAAATCATGGCCTGCTACAGTGAGTTCTCATTTAATGTCAACATCAAGTTCTTGAAAACTGCGACTTTAAGTGAAATGACATAAACAAAACCAATTTTACCATAGGGTAATTGATACAATCAGGAGTTGAGCTCAAGCAGCATATTTCTGGTTGTAAAAACATCACCAAATTTCTAAGACCCAAAACGCTTCCAATATTAAACATTGAGATAAAAGTGAGTTATTCATATATTTAATAAAAATGAATAAAAACAAGAAAGATGGTTATTTTCCAACCCCCTGATTCCAGTTCCGGGGTATGAGTGACCAACGCCTCTTCCTGAGGTTCAAGGTGCTCGGTGAGAATCAACCTTGGGCAGGACACCCTCCCATCCCAGGGAGCACCACACCACCCACACTCACCCAGACAGGGACGGTGCAGACCTGCTTGTCCACCTCACATGCACATCTTTGGGATGCGGAAAGAAAGCAGAGGACCTAGAAAAAGCCCATGCGGACCTAGGAAAACATGCAAACTCCACACAGACTGTGCCAGCGCCAGAATTCAATTTTTTCTTCATCAATGTTACAAGAAAACAACACTGAACAAAAGGACATTATTTGAGGACCACGTACTTTACATTGGCTTAATATATCTTTCATCTGAAATTATTAGATTCTTAGATATTACAGGTAACTTACTTCTCCTCCCACATGTACACACTAGATTTAATGCCTAGCTTCTATAAGAAGCTTTGAATTTTCTATTTTTTCTATGATCAATTTTCTCGCCTACACTCCACTCCCATGCAGGCATACAATCTAGTGATGGGTTTTTAAATACCTTGAAGACTATTTTAACCCCTCACCTGCTAGCTGATTATAGAAAAGCCATCCATGAAGAATACTTATCCCAGAAATCATTTGGCTTTTGATGTGGGGAGTTGTCTGAGCTGTTCTCCGTCACTAATGCCAGAGACTGAACATACAATTGTAAGCAAAACAGGGTCCCTGTTTGTATGGAAAGTACATTCTAATGCAAAAAAGCCATTAGTTACAAATAAATGTGTACTTGAAAATAGTTACAACTGTCATAAAGAGAGGGAAAGAGGGACATGAGACAACTTAACGGGGGCAGTGCGTAGATCACAGGGTCCGTGGAGCTGGAGTTCAGACAGGAAGTCAACAAATGCTAACTGTGGGCGAATTTGCGCACTAACAGAATGTGCTGTATACTGAGTTCACTAAAATAAGTCACCTTTACATGAGAACCCCTTCAAGCAGACTTCTCTTTGCCTCCCGCTTTGTCTTTGGCTAAGAGCCCATAGCCGTCAGCTACTTCAGAAATTGCTTTATCTGCTTTATCTGAATTACTCACCCCAGGTCATCCCTATTACTAAGTTGTCCTTTCACCAATGACTCGTATAAAGGAAAGGCCAGGGCGCCATGGCCCAACCCAGAACCGCTCCGGAGAGCCATTCCAGGTTCGTAGCTCCCCATATTGTTGGCCAAGATTGCGGTTTGGCCTTCGTCACTGCTCATTTTCCCCCTTAACTGAACCCTGATTCCTTCTCCTGCCTTGAAGAGGGCTGATCCCTAGAACAATCCTTAGCAAACACTCTGCATGCTAATTCTGGGGAACCAAACTTGGTCAACGTGGAAATGGAAAGAGGTCTAGGACCGAATCTTAGTGAGTCCAAAGCTTTAGGCCCAGGTAAGGGAAGAAAAATCATAAAGAAGACGGAGACAATATGACCAATATGAGGAATAAAAGCAGAAGGATGCAGGAGTGGATATTGCAGATGCAAACAAAAAGTTAAACAAAAAATTAAACCATGAACTAAAAATAATGCTTATTTGGATGGGAGATACTGGTAAGAGTCCCTTCAGAGCAGCTCAGAACGCCAAGCTACAGAGGACTGAGGAGGAAATAGCATGTGCAGGAAAGGGGACAGAGAGCGCAGACAGTTTCCCTGAGCAGACCTGTTAGTTGAGGGAGAGGAACAAGACTGGTGGTGAATGGCAGAGGTCAGGAAGGTTATTTAGTTCTTAAGAGGAGAGACACTCATATTACTTATCCACGGAAAGGTGCCAGCTGAAAATAAGTTAAATTTCAGAAGTGGTAGAGGGAGGTCAAGGTAAGTTTGGAAGTCAAGAAAATTGAATTGAAACCAAGAAGGTAAATGTAATAAGAGGGCCAACTGCATATTTCAATGCAGCGAGGAATGCAGTGAAAACAAGCCATGACTCCCCAAGGTCAGTTTGTTGGGTTTTTAAAAATCAAACATCAATGTGTATAATAACCACCAGGTGGCTTGTCAAGAGCAAAGAATCCAGAATCCTTCCGAGATCTGGATTCAGTAGGAATGCAGTGGAGCCCAGGAAGCTGTATTAAGAAGGCTCTCGAGTAATTCTGGCACAAGTGGTAATGGAACACATGAGAAGCACATGGCGGCATTGAAGGCACAGCTCGTAAGCCCTTTGGTGGCTCTCTGGTGGGGCAGAAAGAAATACTGTATGTATGTGAGGAGGGAGTCAAAGTAATATGAGCACCACAGTCAAGTCTTTTTGGGTAAGTTGCTTTGGAAATTATCTCCCTTGGAAGTAGAAGGCATTGCCTACAGCTTGAGGACTAAAAATAGAATGAAATAAAGAGATAAAGAAATGGGTACACAGCTGTGTCGGAAAAATAACAAGCAAGGACCTGTGTGGGAAGAAGACAAGGGCTAATTTTTAAGAGGTTAGTAGTTAAGAGGAGTAGTTAAGGCCACTCTAAATTTAAAATGGTGATGGAGAGACTTTTAACATCTTGGTTTTTAGTGAATTCTAATTTGATTGTGCTGCCACTATTATGGAAAACCCTCCTTACTTTCCAGACTTTCTTCAAAGCCAGGCACATCTACAAGAGATGAACTGGTGATCACAGGAATAGAGAGCAGAATGGGAGCTAGATCCTCTCTCATGGGTTTCTCTCCTGAGTGGCACCACAGCAAGGCAGTCCCAACCATGACTTGAGTGGTCAGACAGTAGCAGTTGGTGCTACTCCCTGGCACCACTTCATGCGTTACTGAGAGACAGCCTTCCTTTTCCCACACCATCAGAAAACTGGTAGCTCAATCACATGTTCATTCAGCCATTCAACAAACATGAACTGTATATCAATGGTGTCCTGGGCACAAGGGGTCCTAAAAGGCAGCAAAAGCAGTCACTGTCCCTGTCCTCACTGATCTGGCAGGAGAGTGAGGAAGATAAAAGGAAATTTAATAATTAAAAAAATATAATTACACATATAATTTTGAGGTCTTGGGGAGATAGGACACGTGCCACTATGTGAGTCATTAGCAAGGGAAGATGATCTAACATGGGAGAAGAGATAAATTACCCAGAAAATTAAACTGAGTATTGAAGAATGAGTGGGAGTTAAATGCGGTTAATGCAGGATCGCAGAGTCACTGAGAGGATTAACCGAAACACAGCAGGAAAAGCCTCGTGCCCTGTTCCTCGCATTCAAAGATACGACTACAACAGCTTGTGGGGGGTGAAGACACGTGACCCCTCCTCACATGTGCACACTAAGTGTAAGGCACCGCTTCACTTCTAAAAGAGTAAAATGTTAGCACGGTATTCTTTTTTTTTTTTTAAGATTTTATTTATTTATTTCTAGAGAGGGAAGGGAGGGATGGGGAGAGAGAAAGAAACATCAATGTGCGGTTGCTGAGGGCCATGGCCTGCAACCTAGGCATGTGCCCTGACTGGGAATCGAACCTGCGATGCCTGGTTTGCAGCCCACGCTCAATCCACTGAGCTACACCAGCCAGGGCAGCACCGTATTCTTTACGTTCCAAGCCGAGCACAGTGCCGGACACACGTGGACACTCAACAAACATTCGTAAAATAAATTGGCCTCTGCCCCTCTTCCATCTCTCTTTCATCCTTCATTCCTCTTGAGTGTTATCATCTCATTTCTTTTGTCTGGCACACTGATATTTTTAAGATTTATGTGTTCCTCCTTCACAGAATATTTTTGTTTTGAAAGGTGCTATGGGAATGGTAGTGAGCATACTTAAGAAACGAATGCACAGTCTGAAATTTTAAGCATTTCTATCACAACTGTTTTGAGCTGAGGGCTTTCCCAGAGATCTCCGAATACGAACATGTAAAAAAATACTTGAATTAAGGCATGAGAGTGGGAATTTTTTTTAATCATTTACTTAACACAGTCATAGTCTGATTTTTGGTCACGTCACTGTCCAGTGTGGGCGGACAGGTTACCCCTTTGTTCCACACAGTTATTCAAGGACCCCCTCCCCTCTGTGGCTGTGCCCTTTTATGGGCTCCTGTGGTCCTCTCCATCCAAGAATGGGAAGGAGAACGAGTGGGATTTTTAATGGAGATTTTTGAAGGCCAGCCCGGGAAGAGATAAATATCTATTCTGCTCACATTTCTATAAGCCAGAACTTAGCTTTATGGCTCCTTCTAACTGCACATTTGTACCTGGACCACCTTGGAACCCAAGCCTGATTTCTGGCCATAAACAACACAGAGCTAACCGGTCCATGTGATAATGGATTCAGTAGCAGGGACTGTGGGGACAGACTCTAGGGGAGCCCTAGGATCCCCAACTCCCAATGTTTACCCCTTTGTGGGATTCCTTCTCCTTGTAACATGCTTCTGATCAATAAAATATGGCAAGGGGACGGAATGTCACTCCCATGACTATGTTAGATTATATAAGATTCACACTCTATTAGTAGACTCCCTCTCTTTCCCTCCTTCTGACTTTGAAGGAGCAAGTGGCCTTGTTATAGGAGATGTAGATAGTTCTATGAAGACCATGTGGCAAGGACCTGCTGGTTGGACTAGGGGCTGAGAGAAGCTTTTGGCTGACAACCAGCAAGAAGCAAGGCCCCAAGTCTTACAGCTTAGAGGAAACGAATTTTGACAACAACATGAGTGAGCTTGGAAGCAGATGCTTCCCCAGTCTAGCCTTCAGATGCAACACAGTCCAGCAGACACCTGGACTACAGCCTGGTGGACCCTAAGCTGAGCACCCAGCTCAGGTGAGCGGGGCCTTCTGCACCACAGAGCCTCTGACATAATGAATGTACGTTGCTTCAGCAGTTAAGTGCGTACCAGTTTGTTAAGCGTCACTAGAAAACTACTAGTAAAGGGACTTCATTTGTACCTCTGTCGGAGGTATGGAACTGTTCCTAATAAGGGTTAGTACTCCTACGTCTTCAAACTTGACTGTTTAAATGAAGGTGGGTTAGAAAAGGGAACCTACACATATCAGCCTAAATGTCAATTCTATTTCCAAATCCTCAAGAAAGGGTCCTTCTCAGATCCATTCTGCTAATCATCCTCCCACACTGGTTGTGTTTTCTTCTTGCCAGATTTACTAGATAAACACTCAGCTTCCTATCTGTGCAATTATTGGAATATCTCCTTAACATTACCTTCATGCCTGGTTTTCTGTTAAATTTATAAACATCATTCCCAACTTCACACAGATGGATCGTGAAACAGGAAGATGGTAAAATGAACAGAAGTAAGCACAGCAATTCTCACTCAAATCCCTACCACGCAGCACAGTGTGTGGCCTGCGGCTGCCAACCCCAGAAACACTGGGCAGCTGGGCTGCAGAGCACTGGGCTCCAATCCTCTCTCCCTGGTCAGATGTATCAGGTCCTTAGATGGTAAAGAGATGTTCAGAAGCAGCGTGGGGGAGAGCTTTGAATCACTGGACTCTTCAGCCACCCGGAATAAGGGACAGATGGAGCAGTTAAGAAGCCAGGTGGGGAAGCTGAGCCGAATCTCCTGCCCACCCATCAGCCCATCCTTCTGTTCCTCCAGGATGTCCCACAGGAACTCCAGAATGGATGGGAAACACCGTAGCAGTAGCTCTAAAGCAGCCTTGGAAACACAGCCAGCATTTGGAAGTAGGAGCCAACCGGCCCCCTTGCTTTGCAAGACAAAAGATCACATAGTACTTCCGGGCAGTGGGGAGAGGGAGCTTCCCAACTATGCAGGAAGAGCTGGCAAAGCACCCACTTCCTCCCCTAGGCAGGGTTAAAGGAACTCCCCGCAGAGGCCCCAAACAGAAGGGTCTGAAGCACATAGGAGGCGCCTCTTTGACCAGAAAACAAAGAATTTCGGTAGCTAGTCCACACCATCTCACTCACCTCCATTTGCACAAGTGCCAGCCTTGACTTTCCTTCCCTTTTGCCTCTTCTCAGCCACCAAAACATCAATCCAACCTTGCAGTTGTTTCAACACTTTATACCTTATGCTTTCACTGCTCCCGCTAGTCACATCTTCAGCTTTGCAATCAGTAGAAATTCATACACACACATACCTGCCATTTGAAAATATATAGTCTTAGAATGGACTGGCAAAATGAAAAAAGTAAAAACACATTATTAAAAATCCTACTTGAGGAAAACATACTTGCCAGTGCAGATAAACTGAGTATAAAGAACTAAAAATAGTTCCCGGGGAAAATATTGCCCTCATCTGCAAACCAAATCAACAAATGTTGATGCTTGGTATTTTGAATGTGGTGGGTGCTTATGTTTAGGGAGCACCCACCACATTCAAAACACCAAGCTGGATGTTCAGGAGGGTACAGATGTGTTACAAATACAGTTTCTCTCCTTAAAAGTTTATCATTGTTCTTAGGAATGAAGAGAAAGGTATTATGACACCATAGTATACACTGTAGAGTACAATACAATTTAGAAATCATTTTTACACTTGTAAACTTTTTAAATTCTAAGATAAAGCTTGTCTTTTGATTAGATAAATGCTTGTCTTATTATAATTGACCATATAAAAGGTTGTCTCCCAGCAATAATTGTTTGAGTTGAATCTTAAGCATAGGTCTTCTCCCTCCAAATTCAATGCCATTTTCAAAGTACACACCTGTCTCTACATGAAACAAACTGTACATAGAGGAGCCATAGTTGGGCAGAAGGGTACAGAACCTGAGCCTGGCTCCCCCGCTGCGGCCATGGGGGGGGGTGGAGAGCAGGAAAAGGGAGGCCCAGGTGGGGGCGATGTTGAGAGCAAAGACTTAGAAGCATGAATAAGAACTAGCATATTTAGGGCCTTGTGAGTATTGACAAGATACTGAATGTCACCTTGATTTCACACTTATAATTACTTTCCATGTCTATAAAATGGGGGGAAAAATCCTTTCCCTGGGCCGAGCAGGGGGATGGGGTTGGTTAGGCAGAGACCCCAACGTGTGTGTGTGTGTGTGTGTGTGTGTGTGTGTGTGTGTGTGTTGGAGGCAACAGCTGTGTATGTGGGCCCTGCTCCAAACTGCCTGGGTGCTGATTTCATTTCCATCACAAGGCAGCTCCGTAACTTTGCAAAAGTTGCCCCAGTTTCCTTATGTGTCAAGTGGAGATTCTAAGAGTCCCTAACTCACAGGACATTAGTGAGCGTCGAATGAGTTACCTCCTCTAAAGCCCTCTTGGTGTTAGTGCTTAGTCAATTCTGAGTTTGAACTTGCCGGAGCCTCGTGCAGCAACTGTCAAACAATTTTCCTGTCACAACAATTGTCAAACGATCTAATCTACACCCATCCAAGCCAGGAAGACTGAGAACACCGCAGACAGGCTAGCAGTTCGAACAACCTCACAGGCGGCTCAAAACCCCCAGCTGCCATAGATCAGTTGCTTCAGAGCCTGAGAGGATTCTGAGCAAGCTGAACTTTACAGTTTTAATTAGAAAGCATAACTTCATGGCCCCAAAGAGTGTGGCAGATTCACATATGCTGTGTGTGTGTGATTCACAGCCGTCATAAAAATTAATTGAAAATCTTTCTTCAGCATCAACATTGCATTTATTTCACCTAAACATTTAGTATCTACTTTTAAAAACTAGGTTCTAAATATTTTACATTTTTTTAATTTTGAACACTCCCAGTTCATATGTCATTAAACAGTCTGCTTTGTTTTGAGGTGGTTTTTGTTTGTTTTTTGAATCTATGGGCAAAGGCAGTCCTTAACTTGCACAGACACCCTCCGTTTTTATGCTTTCTACAAACTCTAGTAGTGATAGTGAAAATCTTTAAGAATTAAGTAACACAGTCAGAACACTGATACTTAGGTTGGATATAAGAAAGTTTCTCAGCATGTGATGCACTGTGCATATTCTAATCACTGAGCTAAATTTCAAATGATTAGCAGAGAGAAGGAAAGGGATGAAGCATAGATTCATTGAGCATGTTGTTTTAACTAAAAATAAAAATGATGAATCTTTCTAATTTGTTCATGTATCAGTGAAAGACCATGGCATATGAGTAAATCGACCTTAGCTGCATGTTCGGCCTATCACCTTGTACTGAAAAAAAAAATAATTATATTAAAACATACATTCCATAAAAACCCATATTGGTTCAGACAATGTCTGACATCATGTTTGCTCAGATCAGATGATATATTGGATTGGCCAAATAGTCTCTTTGGTTTTTTCCATAAACTAAAAGACATACTTTTCATTTTCACCAATAACTTTATTGATTTGGATATTTTGAGTATGTTGGTTATCTCCTGCATGGTATGATGTTGATTGTTCTCAGTTAATGTCTCAATTTGATCACTATCAACTTTAATTAGTCCACCCAACCATGGAGCATCATCCAGCAAGAAATCCCCAGCACAAAACTTCGCAAACCACTTTTGACAAGTTCAGTCAGTCCCAGCACTGTCTCCATGTCCACACACTGCACAAATCTTTCTTTGCATCTCAGTTGTGTTTTCACCTTTCTTTAAATAATAAAGTATAATATGCCAAAACTGTTGTATATTTTCTTCCACCTTCAATATTAAAATGGCTGTACAAAAATTCACCAATTTTGGTAAGTTTTTTAATGCACGCTGATATGATAGCTGTCATAATACAATCTAACAAAATTGTTTCAAATGACGTTAAACACAACTAAGCACTACTAGAGCCATCTTAGGAAAAAAACAGATGACCTTTTCGGTCAACCCACAACTGCAAAAGGAAAGGAGTTGCTGGCCCAGGAATCATAGCACTTGTGGCACCTGCTCTGTGCCTGGCCCTTCACACACACGACTTCTCTTAGTTGCCCCACAAACCTAGGAAGCAGATCAGCTTCCTGGGGCTATTATGAATAATTAAAAGTAATTATACTTCTCTTGAAGTAAGAGAAATATAATTCTCATTTTTAAAAAAAATTTTTTTAAGATTTTATTTGTTTTTTTTTTTTTGAGAGGGGAGGGAGGAAGAAAGAGAGAGAGAGAGAAACATCAATGTGCGGTTGCTGGGGGCCGTGGCCTGCAACCCAGGCATGTGCCCTGACTGGGAATCGAACCTGCGATGCTTTGGTTCGCAGCCCGCGCTCAATCCACTGAGCTACACCGGCCAGAGCCTAATTCTTATTTTTGTTGAAATAAGAATTATGTTTCTCTCGTTGCACGTTAGTACAATTTCTGTTGCGTGTATACTTGCAAGAGCAATTGCTGTACTGTCCACATATGTGTTGCCGATTAGTAAGTTATTACAGTTTTTCTAGAGATTTTAATAAATTTCTTACCCTTCCAGCAGCATATCAGAATTCTGGTTGTTCCCAATTCCCCCAAACTCTTGTTGTTTTCTCTCTTTTACATTTTAACTATTCTGGTGGGTGTGTAAAAGAATATCACTTTGTGAATTCAATTTTTCTTTTCTAATGACAAATTTGGCTAAACATTATTATGCCTTTATTATGTATGTTGTTCATTTGTAAGCTTCTTCTATGAAGTATCTGTTTCAGTCTTGCCCATGTTTCTCCTGGGTTGCCCTTTGCTTTTCTTTGTTAAGTTCTAAGATTCTTTATATATTCTGGGAGACTCATTTTCAGATCTACAGGTTTTGTCACTGTCCTCTAGTCTTTGGCTTGCCTTTTCACTCTTGTCACGCTGCCTTCGAACTGAAGGCTCTCGTTATAACACAGTTCATCAAAGAAAAGCTTATTTGCAAAATATTTTCCTTGGTGTCAAATTGAAGAAGAGTATTAGGATAATGCCCACGACACACATTAAAGGCCAAGGAAGGATTAAACTAAAGGCTAAACCCTGAGACAGGCTTGTGTACACTGTGGGGCAGTTTCCTGGACTTTCTGTCTTTTCACCGTCTGCAGAGATATCAGAGGGTAACCTGTCTGTCACGAAACACGGCTGACCAATTTAGTATTTAAAGCAAGGTGAACTAGTTAAGACAGTGTCTGCCACAGTCGTCAGACGTGTTTTTCAATCTGTAGCAGGGAGCAGTGGAAAGACAGGAAGTGTCGGGTGATCCTTCCGTGAGCAATGTCGGAACCAAGAAGTCCTCACAGAGGATGAAAGTATACAGATCCACACGTTCATAGTCCAAACTGAGGCTAGTTACTCCTAGTAAAACGTTTGCACAGATGCAATGGAAGGACAAATCTTAAAATGAATACAGTTCTATGTGGGTCTAATGAAAAATGAAGAAGGGGTAATCTTATATGATCAACAGCAAAGAAAATGTAATTATGTGACGCAAGTTATTCCCCCTTTTGGCTACGTTAGCCAGGACACTTGAGCTAAATTCAACTTCCAGTCAAACATTTATACTCTGGCCAATGTACCTATTTTTATTGGAAAAATCAGCATAGTGCATCAGCTTAGAATGAGTTCCATGTAATTATACTGCCTGCTCTCCAGTTGCAACTCTGCCACTTACCAGCTTTGTGACTTTTGACAATTTATATAGCTATCCTAACTGTCAGTTTATTAATATGACGGGAATTATAATAACATCTGATGAGTTTTTTTGTCAGGAGTCAGTAAGAAAAGCCACGTAAATATTTATCTTCAGCACCTCATACATGACACTCAATATTTTTAGTATATTGATAATCTCATTCTTTATTTGTCTTTTATTATAAGCTACTTCTAATTTTTTAAATGCTGCAAATTAAGACCTACCACTTATCAAATGTTGCCAGACACTAAACGCTAAACACTGGACACTGCTCAGACTATGTAGGTGTCATAGCCACGTCACTATACTGAATCTCCACTACTAAGTGAATTAGTCACAAAAATGATTATGTTAGCTTTAAATTTGGCTCAAATTTCCTTGCAAAAATTAAGGCCCCCAAAAGTGAAATCATGTAATTTTCAACATCTAATAGATGGAAGTCATTAAATTTGCCAACTTATAAATTTGTGGTAAATAACAAAAGATATTATGTACACAAATGTGTCTTGGGAATATTATTATTTCCTGGCTTCATATAGATTAAAATAGTAAAATGTATGAGTACAAAAGTATGTAATCTTTCTGTATAGGAAAAGACAACCTAAGTAAACAAAGCTAGAAAATAAGGTGCTAAGGAACTGGATGAATTTCTTTCAGTGTCAAATATTTGTTCAGTGCTCAGTATATTTAAGTATTATTCTAGATGCTAAGGGTTCAAAGCCTAATAATATTTAATTTTTATTCTAAAGATGCTTATAATATAGTTGGGAGGAAAACAAGTAAAATGACTATAATACAAAATAAAGTCATTTTTTAATTTAATTCATTTTCATTATTTTCTAGCAGCAGTTCCATGATGGACCACTCAGAGCACTGCACACTCCTGGGCCTGGTGATTGGCTCAGGGACGTGCAGATATGGACGACCAGTGAGAGACGTTCTTGAAGCTTGATAGATAGAAGCTGGGAAAAGGAGGGTCTTTTTTTTTCCATTTTGATTATTAGTTTCTATCACTTGCAACCAATAGATTCCTAATACAGCTTGCCTAGGAATTTCCTGGAAGGTTTTAGATATTTTATAATTTAAAAAATAAATTAGTAAGTGATTTATTTTGTGTCATATATAACCTGTATGTCTGCCTTCCTATTTGCCCTTTGTTTTCACCCTCCATACCATTTCCTTCCCCCACACACCTTTCTTCACCCCCCCACACCTACTACCGTCTCAGCAGGATTTAGTATTTCGTTACTAAAAAGGGTTTTGCTGTACAAAGCTCCTTGTTATATAATGTACTTTTTCCTCTTCCTTGCTCTCCTGCCTAGCCTCAAGGAAATCCACATTGCTCACAAATGCCTGTGGGGTTCACTTTCATCTTGAGGAATGCAAAGGAATTGGGTGACTTTAGCCAAAGAAAAAGAGAAAAGGCTAGGAAAGGACATCCCCAATCATGGGTAAGACCATGAACACACAAAAGCATGACTGCAGAAGAATCACTTCACATCTGACCTACCTTCTCTGAACCCAAGGCCAAGACATCGATACTGATGGATTGCAAATTCCATGTTTGGTAAGAAAAGATAAGCTTTCCCACTCTGGGTTGTTGTGTGCGTCAAGCTTCATAGACATAGCATCTTGAGGCTAAATCACTTCTGCAAGAAGGATAATCTCATACAATTCATATTCATTATTTTTTAGATGATACAGATTTTTCAGTATGTTATCCTTTCTTAATTTTAACAACTTGATGACTTTGGCAAATACATTAGGTACTGATTAATGGTCATCAATAAATCTGATTCCACTAGTAGCCGGATAGTAAAAATCAGGAATGAAATTTAATCAAGACAGCATTGCATATACTCACTAATGGCTTTATTGATAAAACTCATAATAACAATAGCTTACTATGTGCCAGGCACCAGTTCTAAGTGCCTCACACATATTTACTACTAATTCTGACAATCATAACCTTATGAAGTAGTTACCATTATTAGCTTTTTTGGAAAAGGAAACTAAGGCACAGAAAGGTGAAATAACTTTTCCAAACCACGCTGCTGTAAGGAACGGAGCTGGGACGAGAAGCCGGCAGACTGGGTGCGAAGGCCCTGCTGTCCACCACTACTCCCTCTGGCGCCCCATGCATTAGTACATGAGAGGCAAAAAGAAAACCAGAACAAACGGGAAAACTAAACTTCAAAGTTGCTGCATCAGTTTTTACCAGTTTTGAATCTGATCGCGATGTCCCTCACCCTGTGTTTATCCATGGGACTAGCCATGCTCTTCTCTGTGCTCTCTCGTGACTTCTGCATCCCCTACTTCCAGCACTTTCCACAGTGAACCATTTTTGGTTTGCCCCTTTCTCTCCCTACTGCCTGTAAACTTCTTTATCATAAAAACTATGACCTTGTAATCCCAATGCCTAGCCCAGAGGAAGAGAGGGACAGAGGAAGGAAGAGACAAAGAGAGGGAGAGGAGGGAGAGGGAGGGAGGGAGGGAAGAAGAGAGGGAAGGAGGAAAGAAGCGTTAGATTCTTCTTTTCTCCGTATGAAGCAGGGTGGTTCTTTAACAGGCATGTACTTGGGAATCCTCTCTATCCAGACGACTTAAATGGAAAGAGGGCTAACACAGTGCTGAAAATCTGTGACCAACACAAGGAAATATTTTTTTTAAAGTAAAAACTGAGATCTGGAGGGACGAGGAGGAAAGAGATAAGATAAGGAAAAAATCAGAGGCATCTTGAGGATACTGTGAAAGTGCTTAGACAAAGGAAAGCAAGCCAGCTTCCTTTCTCCTCCACTCTGCCCAAAGGAGATATTTGGCTGATTAAAACAGGAGCTGGTTCACTTCCAAAAGACCTCGTCACTCTCTGTTTATTAACTTTCATCCTACCTGCAGACTAGGGTGTGTAAACATTCCACGTGTTCACACACCTTGTGTCCTGAAGACAGGCTTCAGTTGCAGCTCCTTGCAGCCTTTTGCTGACCACACTGCTCTTTCTGTCCTTCACCTGCCTTGCTGTTTTCTTCCCATTTGCAACTTTGACTGACTTGATCAGCAAAATCATACACCGTTGCCTTAAAAGTTTATTTTCTCTGGACTCAGGATCATCATCTGCTCTCCAAAACAGTTCCAGCAACCTTCATTTCCAAAGATCTGAAGGGGTGGTGCTGAGAAATTCTTCACTTTCTCCACCAGCTGCCCCACCCCAACATCCCAGGAAGGAGCCGGTTCATCTTCTTAACTTGTTCTTGGTTTCCCTTGCAGCTACCTTCAAGCAGCATTTTCTTACTTTGAGAGTGTTTTTCAACTGGACTGAGGTTTTATTTCACTTTCCAGTGTGTCACCCCAGTGCCTGAGGTGGGTCGGTTTGGAGGTGCCCAGCACCACAGCTGGGCTGACCCAGTTCCTGGCAGCAGGGCCTAGTGCGGGGAGCTGCCAATGCAGGGTCTCCATGCATTTGTAAATAATGAAATGAGCAAGGCAGTGAATGTCATCCATTAATCTAATAGACTTTTTAAAAGCTAATCCCCTGCTTTGCTCTCCCTGGAATAGAAAAGCCATGTCTTCCAACTCAGAACAATTTATTAAAGGCCCAAAAAGGCGGGGGAGGGGCATGCTCTCCTTTGTGATGTCCCTTGTGTCCATTTCTCTGGCCCATTTTTACGACGTTTTCTCCACATATGATTTTATATTTTTCCTGGTTTAGATGCCTTATAAACATAACTATGAAAGAAAATTGAACATTTCCCTCTTTTCTATATTTCACGTTAAAATGATGGCTTTTAAAACATGAGTTTTGGATTTTGACAGCCTGAATTCAAAGGCTAGATGTGCCACTGCTTCTTGGGGAATTTGATCAAGTGCCTTAAACTTCCTAAGGTTTAGTTTTCTCAGCTGTAAAATGGGAATAATAATAGCTACTTGTCCAGGTTCTGGACACCTAAAATAAACAATGAATCTGTACAAGACCCGTGGTGTTGGGCACCTATGCAGCACTCCAGAAATGCACACTACTGAT
>PVIA01016820.1:0-17640 GCA_004024845.1 Tonatia bakeri | reverse complement strand
TTTACAGCTCTCACTATAGCAGACACTGGCAATCTGTGCTACATTTATTAACATGGAACAAATACATGATCTATATTTTTGCCTCATTGTTATCTCTCTCCCAATCTAAGTGTAAGAAAACAGAGACTCGCCTATTATAATGAAATGAACATAATCCAACACAAAATATTCTTTGATAAGAAACACTTAAAAAGCTTTCTTATTAGTGCCCTATATATTTATGTAGCAAACTACACCTTGAATGGAGTGGTGATAGTCAGAAATGTAGTGATGTTTGTGTAGGTGGTGTGTCAGAAGCAGTATGGGAGAGAGTTTCCAACCCTGACGGGCTTGGTATACTGGCCAAGTGGTCAGGTGATCGCTGAAGAATCCCATGGCTTTGCCCTGATCCCTCTTCTCTTTAGGGCCCCTTTGGGAGTTCTTCCTATATTTAGGCCCCACCCTGACTTGTACGCGCATAAATTTCTCCACACTCCAAAATCACTCTTGGTTCCTCCTTAATAAAAGCTCTCAATTCATCTTCTCAGTAGGAGAGAAAAAGTAATCTGATGTTTTCACTTTGAAAACAAAGTTTATTGAGTGAAAGTAATATTGGATTGTTGACAACTTTGAAGACCATATTCTTAAGCACCATTCCCCACTACCAGAAGACTATGGGTTAGCAACCTTCCATCCCTCTTGGAAAGGTCACAGTTCGGGGGAAGACTGAACTACATTCTGAGCACAGAATATTTGCCATCTAAATCTAGATAACTTTTCAGATGCTATTCTTTTGCAAGAACCATACACACCAGCTGCCTTCCAAGAGTGGGTCAGGAGGGTTCAGATGAATCTTCCCATGCATGACTACAGAGGAGAGAACTTACTGTGGCCATGATTCTTTTATGTCAGTGTCAACATTAATTTCTCAGGCTATCAATATAGTCTTTCTTGTGGCCTCTAACCCTAACCCTATTACAAGGAAGACATGTTTAATCACTGAGGGCTACCATGTAAAATTGAGTAAAAGCAAATAATTCAATTTGAAGGTTCCTTCAATATTGGAAGGAATGTCCTATGTGCTAGCCTGCTGTGGCCCAGCACTGAGAATGTGTTGTGAACCACCAGTGCTTAGAGAGTGGTGGAGGGGGGGGGGGGGAGTATCCTTTGTAGGCAACAGATCTGAAGCTGTGAATCATGCATTTAAGTAACAGAGCTATATGCAAATAGCAGTAGACTTGTAAACAAAGATTATATTGAATTTGACAACAGGCTTGGGTAGCTTCTTAATGATTTGCACCTAATCTTGTCTTGCTTTAGAAAAAGAGACTTGAACCGAAGAGCAATCACTTCCCAGAAGGTGAGGTCTCCGTGTTAATGGATATGCCAAATGTATTCAGTTAAAATAAGGTCAAAGGCTTCTGAATGATGCCAATGATCCTTTTGGGCTATTTTAATTGAGTTTTTCACTATCATGATTCATTGGAAAGAAAAAGGAAGAAACTAGCCTTATCCCAATTGAAAAAAAATTAGTAATATGTTTAGTTCATATTTTCTAGGAAATCCGATCCTGGAGAAAGATCCTGCTGTTAAACCATTTTATGAAACTATGTTTCCAGCATTTCCAACTTACTTTAGTTTTTTATTCTGTACAATTCGGCCAAAATCAAAGCTTTCCACTTTGATCTGTTTTATTGGCCCTCCAGGGGGGCACCCATTCCTCCTTCAATTTCACGATGAGAAACAGCCGCAGAGAAGCACAAACCACTGTAAAGTACATGCCCACCACTCACTTTCACATCGATGACCCTGCTCCGCCCCCACAAGCGTGGGTTCCATGATCTCAAAATGAATGCCTTGCTTTCTCCATCAGAGATTGCCTGGGTCTGGGACTAAGGGAAATAGTTCAGGAGATTAGATATAGATCACTCCCAGGTGGACAAATACATCTCTGTCCTGGTGTGATGCATGGTGGCATGCATCAGGCAGTGGAAGATAGCAGAGGCATTGTTCAGGCCACCTGGCACTCTGGGACATTCGAGCTGGTCCAGGTATGTGCACTCTCTAAGCACCAGTGGTTTATGACAAATGAAAATGCTGGTGTCAGAGTAGTTCATAGTAAGTAGGAGTGCAAACCAATCATACATGGTGACTAAGTTAGCCCCCTGGAGTGTTAGCCTAGATAAAGCTTCTCCATTTTACTTCTTATAAAAGGACATCCAAATCATCCTCTCCCTCCACCATCTCCAACCCAAATACAATTTCTGTGCAGTGGCTAAATCACAATAGGTTGGGAAAACATACTACCAAGAAAATTTAAATCAGTACAGCATTTTCTTCAGCATAAGACTTTATAACCTGAGTTGAATTAAACATGGTAGATTAATTAAGCAATGCGGTTTGAATTATAGTGAGTATGAATGGTTCTAATTACTATTGCTGCATAAAAATGGCCCCCAAACTTAGGGGCATAGAACAACCACTTACTGGATTCTATGGGTCAGGAATTCAGACAGAACATGGTACAGATAGCTTGCCTCTTTCCACATTGTCTGGAACTTCAGCCAGGGGGACTCAAGTGCTAGGCACAACTTGATGACTTGGGGCTGAAATGATTGTGAGGTGTCTTTCTGGCACATCTGGTAGTTGATATTGACTGTAGGCTGGGAGCTCAGTAGGGCTGCTGACTAAGGTGCCAACAAGCAGCCCCTCCAGCATGACAGCCTCAGAATAGCCAGACTTCTCGTATGGTGGCTAGTGCCCACAGGAACCAGAAAAAAGCTGTGTGGCCTTTCTGATCCTGCCTTGTGTAGTTTCATTCCCACAGGAATAGAATTGTTGCTTATAGCCCAGACTCAATGGGAGGAGTCAAAGACCCCACCTCTCAATGTGTCAAAGAATTTCTATGTATTCTTCACATATGTTTAACAATCACTTCACTTGTATAAAACCATAACTATCAAGAACTCGGGCACTGTATAAAAGATTATAGTGGTTGCAGTAAATTTTGATTAAATATGCGTCACAGTGACAATAGGTGAGGAAGATGAAGAAAGTACATGAGAAGGACTATGATGATACTGATGGCATTTGAAAATTCTTGGCATGGTCAAGCTTGGAAAAGTCCAGGTTTGTTCACCAATATTCAGGTTATATAATTGTACACTTAGAAATATTTAAAAAAAACAACTCTATTTTCAGAATTCCTACAAGATAAATAACTTGCAGCTGCAACTTGTAAACTTTCTAGACTCTAACAGCCTTTGCTTCTTGAAAACAATTATTTTATACCACTCACTCACTATTACTTTACCGTCTAATTCCTCTACGAGCCTCCCTCAAGTTTGACGCCCTATTTTGTCGAGTCTCTCTGCACTGTGCTCATGTTCATCGTCACTTGGAAACATTTAATTTCCTAAGCCTGGATAGTCTTCTCATTAGAGAAATGTATTTGTGTTGGTGTCTTTGATCTTTGAGGAACTACATGATTTCAACTGTTCTCAGCTCCTCAGTTTCTGCTCTACAATAGTGAGTTTGGGAAGAACATGTATAGCCTTGTTGTAGACCAAAACTTCTATGGTTTTTAAATGATCAGATGATGAAATGAAAAAGCAATTGTCCCCTTTAAGAAGAAAGGATGTAAAATATTAGAATGACCTGCCAGCATCCAGGGAGACTAATCAGCTTGCATTTTGAGCATGGAGTTCTGGCATCCGAGAGAGTTGACCAAAAGAAGCTTTGACAGAGAGATTAGGGACAGCAGTTGCTCAGAATAATAGGTGGTTTAAAGGATATAACTGACAACTTCCCTCTGAAGAGCAAAACAACAGCCTTAGAAAAAAGAGTCAAGGGGCCTATTGGAAAAGCCCAAGGGCAACAACCTTCCAAGCAGAAGGGAAAGCAAATATTGACCTAAGCAGTTCACCTATTAGTTACAGAGGGACTTCACTTACATGAAGAGTTTCTATTTGCTAAAATCAGGCACCATGTCACTTACAGAAACATATTAAGTAATGCATGTGATATCTTCCAAATTAAAGACACAGGGGGAAAATTGTGGGCATGTCCCCTATGCGTGTATTTGTGGAGAATTAAAAACACAGGGAAGTTGTCTTTCCTGGGAGAAACCACTACAGACCTGTCGTCACTGAGTTCCAAGGAGTACTGCGCAGCTCAGATTCATTTCTATTTGTAAAGTCAATAAAAGTCTTGAGTAAAAGCTTCCGTGGAAGAGCTTTTATAGTTCAAAAGTCATCATTCCTTCAAAGCCCGGACCTCTGTTTGGCTGCTTGGATGGCACTGCCTTGGGGCCTCCCCTCTTGGTTCTGCTCTGCACACAGGAGAGGGGGAGGAGCCAAGGAAGATGAAAGTTCTTGACACTAACGCCTGGCAGGGCAAGTCTGGCAACTCTCAGAACAATACAAATTAAGTGGCCAAATTACACATTTTTCCTAACCTGAAATGACTTCTTCACCAGAAGTAGTTATTCTTGGTGTAAACTTGCCAAATACAGCTGTAACCCATTGGGGAGCTGCTGAAGTTGGACTCTATTAGGCGTCCATATGCATCTGGAACCAGATCAGATTAGCCCGCTGGGTCCAAGGATGGATGGCGGGAGACGAGAGATACTCTTGTAGGCTTTCTGCTCCGAGGTAATTGGGGTTTATTTTAATATTTAGAAAGAAACAACCCTTCTTGTTCTGAGCTGTCAGAAGTAGACAGAGTTGGAGGTTTCCTTTTTGTTGCTGTTTTTGGTGGTGGCTGTGGGGGTGGTAGTGGTAAAGACTGTCCTTGTTTTGTTTGAATGTCACCAACAGCCGGAGAATGCCATGGCAGGAAGGGACCCTGAGGACCTAGCCCAAACCCTGTGTCAACAATGAAGGGAGGGGAGTCTCGGGGAGCCCCAACAGATCTGGAAGTAGCAAGGCCGGTATTAAAGTTGTCCGTTTTCTGATGGGAAAGCTGGTAAAACCATAAAATAAAGGTCTTTAGGGGCACCTATTCCAGCACAATTCTTCAGCTATGTCTTTTAAGACACACGGCTTTCCAATAGTATGTCCAGACTATTTTTCTCTTTGAATCTCATCTTATTTCCACATATGCTCTCATTTGTTGAGATACAGAAGGAATTCATAGAGAAAATTGTTAAGCAACAGCACTTGAAGAATAGACTCAAGAATCCAGAAATTTCACTTCCTACTTCAAACCAGCAGTCCTTGAACTCTTCTGGGAGGTGCTACACGGGGCCTCTTGGAACTCTCCCTTTCCAAGTCTGCTTCCTCCAGTCCCTGTACCCTGTACCGCCTCTCGAACCAAGTGTGGGGCAGCTAGTTCTCCACTTAGGCCTCGCAGGGAAGAGGTCCGCCAGAGCGGGGGAGGCTGTGCCTAGCCTGTTACAACTCCTGGCAACTTGCCTGAGCCCAAAACAGAAAGGAAACATAAAGAAAAGCAGAAGTGTATACCAAAATAGTTCCAGATGGACCCAAAGAGGTAAATATAAAAGGTATAACCACAAATGTACTGGAAGAAAATATGAATAGGGTTTTTTTTTGGTTAAAATTCTTGAAAGGTAAAAATAATGACCCCAGCAAAAAATAAAACAATGAAAAGTCATAAAAGAAAAGTTCAGTAAATTCAACTACTCAAAAATAAGAATTTCTACCTAAATTAAATATACCTAAACAATGTTAAAAAGCAAACTAGGAAAAATGTCTGCTAGATATTATATAGTAAAAGGACTAATTTCTATACAATATAAAGAACTCCTGTGAATCAAAAGGAAAGAAACAATAATCCAATAAAAAACTAACAAATAGAACAAATAAATGGAAATTAAAGGTGTTTTAAGTATATTATATTTCACTTAAAATAAGAATATGCATATTAAAATGGGATAGAGATTTTCAGTTATCGGATGGGTTAACTGAAGGTTAAAAATTTTGACTAAGATGTAAGGAAGGCAGTACCCTCATCCATTTGTAGTGGGTGTGCAAATTCATACAGCCTCTGTGGATAGTAATTTAACAATATCAAAATTAAAAATATACAACAGGACTCAGAAATTCTACTTCTAGTTACCTTATCAGATAGATATATTTGCAGGTAATCAAGAGACTTATGTCCAAGACCATTGTAAAGTTGCGTGTTTCAAAAAAAGAGGAAACCTTAATTTCCATTGAAAAGGACCTGGCTGAATAAATTATACATATTCATTTGCACTGGATTGCATGTACAGCCATTAGACAGCTCCATGTTTACTAACATGAAACAACTGTTGCCAAGGTGTGCTAAGTGAGGAAAGCAGCAGCAAACTCTTCGTAGGGTATGCTACCGTTTGTGGAAACTCGGGGGACAGGCTCTTGGTTCACACCTGCTGTGTATGCTTGGAACACCCAGAAGACGTGCAGCTAAATAGCTTCCCCTGACTCTGCGAGCAAGCGGTAGCCGGTAGATCTGAGCGGGCATGAATTACGCTAGTCTCCATGTCCTTTTGTAACTTTTGAATTTTATACAATGCCAATGGACCATCTAATGGCAAGTTATTTGATTTTTGTTCAAAGAAAGGAGAAAACAAAAAGAAGAGAAAATGACCAAGAGAAAAAGTATGGGGGAGGGGGAAGGATCTAGAGAAGTACATGAATTTGACTTCTAAACTGGAAATTCAAAATTCGTTTCAAAATTCAAATTTAGTCAACAAACATGCAAAGTTTTCATTTTAACGTTGTGTTTGCTGTCGAGGTATATCCAAACACTCCAGGCTGACGAAGCCATTCCAGCTTGAGTATTTAAATGGAACGACTGCAGTCCTCCTCCCTGTGTAGAGAGGGAAGCTCAGCATTCCTCACTCCCAGCATTCTTGGAGGGGCAGCATCTACTCTAGACCTCTCACGCTATTGCCTGATGGCACCAGACCCCATATTTTACTTACACAGTTCATCCTTCAGTTTTGTGTCTCGTCACGTCACAGCATGGCACGACGGATGGCTGAATATTAGGTACAGCCTGTTTTAAATCCCCTTGGGAATTTCCCAGAAACTTATTTTCTTCTAACATGCAGATGCCAGCCTTATCTCGGGCCCTCTGAAATGCAGATCCTCCCCAGCACCCCTTCTTTTCCGACTGTCCCCAAAACCTCAGAATGGCTGCTCCTTCAGTGTGGAAGGCAATCCATTTTTATCACTTCCACCTTATGGAATTCTGCAAGCAGCTTTAAAAAATCTGTCTCCCCAAGCACATTATACTGGTAATGGGAAAAAAAGTTAAAATGTTCAATTATAGGGTACTGATTAAAAAAATTACATGCCAATATAATGGAGAATTATACAGTCATTACAAGTTATCTTAAGTTGAATAATGTACTCAGTATGTACTGAGTACATATGTACTCAGTATATACGGAATACACATGCATTTATTATATATAAAATGTATGTCGATGTATATGCATATATATGAATATTTATTGTACAATCCCATTTTAAAAACTGTACATAATATACATGTTTATATTGGCTGAAAGTATTTACATCAAAATTTTAACTGTATAACTCTCTGGTTGGTGGAAATGTGGAGGATTTACCTATGTTTTGAATATAATTATAATCGAATATGTTACAATTTATATTTTGAATATAGTAGAATCTATTACTTTTGGGGAAAACAAAAGAGTAAAAGAAAAGGCCAGGGACCAGGTGGGGTAGCACTGCCAACACCTCCCTCAGGCCTGGCCAGGGCTGCCTCCTGCTGTAAATAATAGGCTGATTCAGTTATAATTGGCTGCCCCATCCCCAGATTCCTATTCACTAGAAATACCCTCTCCTCTCACGTTCTCTTTCTCAGAGCTGTTTTACAATAGAATCTCCCTCTGTGCTCTGTGAAGATAAACTTTGAAAAGAAGAAAAATGAAAATTCAAATATTTTATGTAATGTTTTCTACAACTTTTCCATCTTAAGATGTGACACAAGTAGGCCCCTCTTCTCTTCCAAGGACCCTGAACAGAGAGGGTGACATCTCACCTGTTAAACCAGCAAGAGGAGATTAGAACTAAAAAGAGAAAAAAAGACTTAGGGGATCATGAGCAGTGGTGATGGAGTATTAACAACTAGAAAGCCCTGGGAATCTACTAATGAATTGCAGGACTCATCCTAAAGGGAAGCCAGGTGTGAAAAACCATAGTAGTCTTACTGGCGCCTGCAAGCTAAGTATCAGCCTGCACCTGGACTGCACATAGAACAGGCTGCACAGAGATATCTAAAGCCAAAGTGTTGCAGCCCTGGCTGGTGTGGCTCAGTAGACTGAGCACCGGCCTGCTAACTGAAAGGTTGCTGGTTCTATTCCCGGGAAGGGCACAGGCCTGTGTTGTAGGCCAGAGTCCCAGTTGAGGGTGTCTGAGAGGCAACTAATTGATGTTCCTCCCTCTCTCTTCCTCCCTCCTTTCCCCTCTCTCTAAAAAATAATTAGATAAAATATTTTAAAGAATAAAATAAAGTCAAAGTATTGAAAATCAATTCCTAAGCCAGCTCTTTTTATTCCTGGCACCTTTGTCTGAAAACGTGTCATGTTGCAAGGGAAGTTAGAGATAATTTAATATGACTTCCTCTGGACTAAATACCTACGTTTGGGATGGCTGAATGAACAAATAGATGGTTCTTCCAATACGAGCGTGAAACTCATTTCAAAGCTGACACATGTTGCTTGTACCGCTGATAGGCTGGATGTGCCACACACTTCCTCAGAACAGACCATGAGGACTTGATGGTGCACAGTAACTACTCATACTTTATAGGGTACACGTGACTACTTTATAGGTAGCTTTGGCTATACTTCAAATTTTTGAGAACAACTCTGTTAAAATAGAAATCTTTGTAAAGTAGGTAAATTTTCTGGAAAAAAAAAAGAATAATTAACCTCAACTTACTTGCTACATCATCCAAAATTCAGAAAAGTCACTGAAACACCTGTCCACGCACACATGCAGCCTGCCAGACCCCACTCCACCACGTGCATTTTGCGTCATGATCCCCAATGCACTTGTAGAATCAAAACACGACCCTGCATGTGTGGTCCATGATATTTTTCCCTCTAGGCTGAGAACAGTATTTTCTAAAGTACCCCCCTGTGTGTAAGTTGCTTTATCTTTCAAAAGGGACATTGAGAGGACATAAATCATCTGTTTTGATTAAATTACTTGGAGTAAATTACTTGGAACATTTGTTTGTCGTCTCCTTCACCCTGCCACCACCACCCAACCCCAACCCAGTGCAGGATGACCTATGAATGTGCGGCAGGGATTACAAGTTCAAATGCCCAGAGGGGCCAGATAGAAGGTGTACGTGAGCAAAGCAGGTTAGGTGAGAGAGGCACTTGGTGTGGGTGGTGGAGACTGGAGAGCTAATGCTCCATCCAACAGGGGAGGTTTGACTCAGCTCCATTATAGCGCAGAAATGTAGGCTAGGTTTTAACAGAAAATATACAGTAAATCATATCTTTAATGTAAAATCTTTGAACTTATTCTCATTGGCAACGAATTCAAATTTGTTTTAAAACATTGAATGTGATGGTAGAATAAAAAAGTTCTTTGGTCCACTGGTTACCAGTATGAGACACTTACACACTTATTGTACAATGATGTTCAGTGAGTGGTATTCAATATAAACTAGTACTTTCACTTTCTCAGTAATATGCAGAGAAAGACCATCTATCTTTTTATATAAGCCACATATATCTCTTAATCTTTACCTTAATCTCTTCTTTCCTAAAGTTGTCCCCAGTTCTCTGTGTGGCCTGTACTGCCTAGTTCATGCTTAACTTGATCCATTTTCAGTTTCTAATTATTTCATATGTGCCAGTCTTACATTTAGACTTAATTGTAAACACTTCTAGCACAAGAACCGTATCTATTACTTCTTTTATGCCAACCTCAAAATGCAGTGTTTGAAGTTGATTTATTTTTAGTAAAGGGAAAAGAGAATGGCCTTTGCTGACACACAAGTACATAGTCATACTAGCAATGAGTTCAGTGTCTTGAAGTTCCTGAATTTCTAGCCCAGACAAGCTCACAAGTTCAAGTCTGTGGGCACCTTGCCCTGTTGAGCTGAGAGGCACTGGGTTGCCATAAAAACTTAAGAAGAAAGCACTTGGCAAAATAGCTATGAGTGCATCATGATTTTTCTGGAATAAAAATATTGTAGGATGCATTTAGTCAATGAAGGTGATGTGGTTCTTTGCTAGTCTTGACTTTGAGCGTTTTTCTGAGCCAACTTGTGTCTGCAGGAAACCCTCCACTGTTTTAGTTACTAAGAGGTCAAGCTCAAATGTTTGCATTTGTAAGTCGGAAGTCTCTGGGGCACATTGGAGGGATTTGGAGGGGCAGAAGTATGAGCTGTAATCAGTTTGAATCCAGAAATGGGTGTGGAGGGAGGAGAAACGGAGCAAGTGTTGGTGCTCCAGAAATGACTGGCCACTATCTTTGTGCCTATGTGGAGATGAGAATGGGTGGCCGAGAAATGGCACACACCGGAAACGATCTCTACACCGCCAAGCACAGGCTGTGAAGGCAGAGCAGCTGGGCATGAGTGCCGGGCTGCCCATGAATGTGTGGGCAAGAGCCTAGCATTTGGTGTAAACGGGCCAGCAGCAGTTGAAGATGAAGTATGAAAACATTAGTTCTGCGGATCCCTAAGTGCACTCAGCCTGATGTGTGGGGAATCTGGAGATGGAGGCAAAGGGACTAGCTCTGATATGAACTGACTCCCTAACACAAAAAAACATTGTATTCACTTCCTTACCTGGAAATACTGATAAAATACTGAAAGCAGTTTTACTGAAAAAGCACTGTCTCCACGCTCCTTATCCTCACAAACACCCCATCAGACACTTCTTACTGTGCTCATAATTCCCCCACATCATTTGGTAATCCAAAAAAAGAAATAAATCATCAAATAAACAAACTACTCCATTGCATTAGGAGGCAGACTTTGGAATGCAAAAAAATTTTTTTTAATGCTTTGATTACTCAAAATAGTGCCTTAACTTAGTCAAATAATTCTTGGGTCAAAATAAACATTAATTAACATCGTTTAGAATAATTAGTTGTAACTCTGATATTGTTACTTTCTATAGAATTTATTGCTAAATTGTGAAATTTCCTTTTTCACTAATCCCTGTGCTTATCCAATTGCATCTCCTTCATTTACAAATTTAAATGACTAATAAAAGTGATGTAGGTAATACAACTCACACATTGTTGAGATAAAGGTGTTTACTCTGTCCAAGAGTTAATATTAATTATGATAGAGTAATTTCTATTTCCTTTCTTGATTGCCTCTTTCTCTTAACAGTGTTCCCACCAATTTTTTTTTTCTCATGAAGCTTCTTCTGGTTGGAAACTTACTAAATTTCATCAGGTAAGAAGCACTAAATGTGAACCTGTAACCCTTTTTCAAAAGAACACAGATTTGGAAAATCCAAAGATGGTGTCAGTTTGGGGCAAATATTTAGAGTGTAAACGGGGAGAGGTCCAACAGAATCTCCAATTATTTTGGAGAAGTCGCTCTGAAAGTGTGTCCACAGGCCAACAGCATCAGCGCCACCTAGGAGCTTGTTAGAAATGCAAATTCTCAGGCCCTCCCTTGTGCTTTACTAAACCTTCTAGATGATTCTGATGCACACACTAATTTGAGAAACACTATTTTAAGTAGCCTTCATGGACCAAAGGGACAGAAAATGTCTCATAGGGATGGGTGGAATCTGATGGATTATTTGATGTTCCTTCCTTTCTCTTCTCCCTTGCCCTTTTTCCCCTTCCTACAGGTTTATCCATTCCTCAGCCACCAAGCTAAAGTTTGCCTCACAGAATCTTACTTCATTACAAACATACTGTCTTTATGACAATTTAAATGCTCCTTAATATGGGACTCATCAAAACTGGGTGTTCAGTAGAAGGTGTCAATTAACTAACTAATTTGAATATCTTTTTAGCTTTGAGAAGGAAGTCTTCCGTAGGTGCAGAGGACACACCTATAAAAGTGTGTCCAGTTTCTAAAATGGTTGCCTTTTAAACCTAATATCTGTAGATTGCTTTCTTCATAAGTGAGCTTAATATTTTTATGTAGTCTGGAAGCATTGAACTGTCCTTCTAAAGTCATTTGCAAAAACAATTGTGTTGTCCAAAAGGAGCTCTTGCATTCCTGTAGTGTTTAACTATGTTTGAGGTCTCTACAGTGTCTAGTATTTCCAATTCTGGAAGCCAGCCTACCTGCCATTTCACCTCCAACATTACTATGATTTAATGTAACCCTGAGAATACCTGTGAAGTATCTGCTAAACCTATAAAAAGGATACATATGAGGATGCTGTCATTCTAAAATAATTGCTAAATGCTGCCTACAAAATGCCTTTGCTTAAGATGCCTTTCATTTGCTAAGATATGCATGATTTCTTTTCCTATCTTTTTAGATTTTATTTATTTTATATTTAGAGAGAGGGTAAGGGAGGGAGAAAGAAAGGGAGAGAAACATCAATGTGTGGTTGCCTCTTGTGTGCCCCCTACTGGGTACCTGACTTGGCCAGAAACCTAGGCATGTGCCCCAAAACTGGGAATTGAACCAGTGACCCTTTGGTTCAGAGGCCTGAGCTCAGTCCACTGAGCTACACCAGCAGGAGATTTGTTTTCTGTATAGCATGCATGTTTCTCGAGCAAGTTGGAATCAGGGTCTCTAAAACTCAGTCTCCTCATTTTTAAAATGGAGATAATAGAATCTACTTGTTAGTATTGTAAGAAATAATAAAGAATATCCAGGAGCACTTAACACAGTGCCTATCTCAATAAATATTCACCATGATTAAAGGTAATTTTATTAGTATAGTTGTGAGTTCAGAAATGCCACATTAGACCTCATCCCATTAAAAACAAGCACATAGAGAAGAGATCAAGTCTCTTGCCCTTGCACTGCCCACCACTACTACATTGTATTTCCCAGGAAGACCTGTCGTCGTTGCTAGCTCCCTGCTCTCTGCTCTCCTGGTTCCCTGGGCACTGCCGGGACTCCAGAACAGGGGCAGGCAGAAAAAGGGACATGATGGATGAAGTGTGTAAATCCGTCATCTATAGCCCATCTCTAGTGCTAGGAGAGCATAGGATAGTTCTGTTAATAGTTCCTCTAATACCCACCAGCCGTAGGAGCAAAATCCAAAAGGCCAGCTCTGTGACCCAAGTGCAGGCATCTGCAGGACCAGAAAAGGACCTTGACAGGTGATTTACCTCTTTAACCTCTATTCAGTTTACAAAAGAAAAAGCATGTATTCAATTTTTAAAGATTTCAGAAGAAGGGAATTTCCGTGCTTTCTTATATTAACACTAATACAAATAGATAAAAAATTATATATCATTATGAAATCTCATTTTGGCATGAAGTTTAAATACTTCTGCAAGAGACTAAGCTGGAAAGGTCCCGTTCCATCTATGACAAATTGCCCCATAGACGGCTTTGGCGAACGAGGGGATGGAGAGTGGGAAAGGAGATTCTTGGAACAGAGGTATGAAAAACACTAGGCTTAAATACGTGTCCAATAAACAAGAGGTTTCTGAGTTTGAATTAGTGACATGGAAAAATGAGAACCATCTGGAATCTGTACTTCTTTTGCTGGTCAGAAACACAGTTCTTGAGGGCCTTTGTTGAATTGTTTACTTTGTCAAAACGTAATGAAAACAAATGCCTGAGGTGGCTGAGAGAGAACTTCTTCGAATTCAGAACACATGGCCTCTGAGGGAACCATTTCAATCAAAGTGCTTTACTCCCCCCACTGGGCTTAATGCCGTCTCCTCAAACAGAGCTTTGTGTTTTATTTCAGTACACACTTGTAGAGACAAAGACTTACACACCCATTTGAAATTTAACAGTAAAATTTGGAGGGGAGAGAGAAAACCGATTTCTTCATTTAAGTTATTTTATATGGTTCTTTTATAGCCAGCCCCACCCCACCCCACACCCCCCCAAAAATATCAGCTAAGAGGAGGGGATCTATCAAGATGCCAGCCCTTACTTTTAGAATGAATACAACTGGGATATTCAGATGAGGCTGTTTCCCTTTTTCATTTCTGAGGAAGATTCAGTTGTCCTTTACAGTTCAAAGGACAGGCTTCCAGCCAAGAGGGACTGCTGAGTACAGAGAGGGGTTGTGCCTTACTCAAACCCCACTGTGTACTCGGTCGGCGCTTTCACACGCCCTTTCTGGGGCCCATAACCAGTCACTCACTAGAAAGAAAACTGATGTTAGAGGCCAGTGAGGTGACCCAGTGTTGGAAATCTGATGGGACCTCAGAATTATTTCATGCTGATGTCCTGCTGTGCCCTTTATCATCCCTATGCCTGAGTGAGGCAAGGGCAAAGGGGGGAGGGGAAGGGAGGAAGGAACGGTGCAAAGGGACAGAGGGAATGTCTTGAGGTGAAATAGATATTCCTGGAATACTCTCCCCCATCATCAGTTTGCTATTCATCTTCAGTACTTTTTAAGAAAGTAAGTATTGTGAGAAGCCAGACCTCAGGGAAGCCATGAATGAAGTTGTACATTATACACAAACTGCATTAGTGAAATTCTGGTGGCATACTGAATTCCCATCATGCTATTGCTCAGCCAGCCTCACACTGGTCTTTTGTATTCAAGTTATGATAAAGAAGAAAGCCCCGTGCCTTGTATTTTTTTATGTTCAAGTTATTCATTTCAGGAGTGTGGACCCCCATACCTTACAGGAGGCAAAGTGGAGGGCAAATGACTACTTGCCAAGACTGTCATTCTCATAAATTCTCATAAACCAAAGAATAGCTATTGATGGCTCAAACCACAAACCTGGCTGTCTCTCTAACCGATTAACCTGACCCTAAAATGACAACTAGGAATAACAGTTTAGAAGACAAGGTTGCTTTCTGTGAGGCATTCCCAGAATCCCATAATAATTACTTATTTATTAAATTCATCATCCACTTCAACCTATATTTTTATTTTCTAATGGAAACACATCTATGAGTAAGAGTGTCCATGGAGTGACTAGCCACGGTATGACTTCGTGCTTTCTTTCGTTTGTGCAAAAGCTACTTCTGGTTAATCTTTGAGGATGTTCACCATGCCCTACCATTTCTGGTTTATAAACATCAGTTCTCTCTGCCATCAGCCTTCTTCTGTTCAGACCGAAGGTGCTATGGGTTTCCCCTTATCGCTCAGTCTTTCTATCTTCTGGATATTCCCTGGAGTTTATTGGCCTAAAGTATTCTAAACATAGGACAGGATACACACAAAATTAAATATAAATATTCACAGAGCCTTTAAAACTACTGTAGAAAAAGATCTCTTTTTTTTGAGATCTACATGTATTTTGCATTATGAAAATGAAGTATGAACCTGTTGCTTTTATATGAGATAAATTTGGCCTCTTTCTTCATGCTGTAAAGCCCATGAAAATGTTTCCATTGTGCCTCAAGAGATGATGTCTCATCAATCACTCCAAACAGCTACCAGGAATGTTTTTATTAATTCTTTTTTTATTGCTGAGAATGACTTAAACTTTAAGATTAATTTAATGTTAAGATCCAGAGACAATCTAAAGTAAAAATTTAGAGGAAAAGAATTAAGGCCAGTAAGTGATTCTATCTTATATATGGACATGATTGAAATGATTTTCTAAATGACAGGCTGTAACTATGAAGACAGCTTTCTCTGCCCTCCTTGCACATCAAGCCTTCTGGTCTTACATCAGCTGGCGGGTCAGGGGGCTTGCACCCGGCTTCGACTTCCTTCTGCAGATGCTCCCTTGCTGAGGGAAGCGGAATTGCCCTTTGGGGGCCTCCTTAGGTGAGAGCTATACTAAAGTGGTCCTTCATGGACTTTCTGGGTGCCTATCAAACCATTTCCATTCGCACGAGATTTTACAGAACTTTATGTGTTCTGGTTATAAAATGTTTTCTTTGTGAAACCCTCAGAGGTTTGCTTTTCCTCATCGTCACAATGGCAGGAATACAGAACTTTCTCGTGATTTTTAATGGGATTCAGCTGCCCAAACTGCAGCACCTTCAGCTGTACTTTGGAATTCCCTATGTCTCTGCCTTGTTTTTCATTTGCAGAAGCCTGGAACTAACTAACTCATTCTCATTCTCTCTCTCCCTCTCTCTCTCCCTCTCTCTCTCCCTCTCTCTCTCTCTCTCCCCCCCCCCCCCCCCCCCCCCCCCCCCCCCCCCCCCCCCCCCCCCCCCCCCCCCCCCACCCTCCCCAACCCTCCTCCTCTGTCACACCAGCAAGGGCTCATGAACATGAGCTGCATGTTTATGGACGCGAACCTATCAGTAGATGTTACCAAATAGAGCAGATGCCACCTTATTTCAGACACTTCCTGTTGCGGTCACACATTCTTGAGAAAGTAGGTGTACACTGGAGACCCCTGTCATCGCGTCAGTGGGCAGCAGGTAGGTGGGCCATGGGCCAGAGCACGGTCGCTTCAGCCCGGTGGCCCGCAGTGGGGAGAGCAGGAGCCAACAGACCAAAGGGAGTCAGAACAAGCCAAGAGCCAGAGCAGGCCTGGCCACTGAGACCAGGCAAATGGTCCACAGGAAGAGTATCTAAGACCAGGACCCAGAGTCTGCAGGAACCAGAGGGACTACGAATGAGGAAGTACAAAGCAAGAAGCTTTTGTGCCAACATCAAAGAAGCCACTCTAATTACTTCCTGCCTCTGGATTTGTCCGAGTTCCGGTATGCAGAGAGTAAGCCCAGTGTGGGCGGGAACAGGGAACTGAGACGAGAGCACAGGCCCAAGGTATCTGATGTGCCTCTTAGTGAGATTATAACAACACAGAAAAAAGAAGAGGTTTTTAAAACCACACATGAACATTAAATGTAATACAGTTTTCCTACTCAATTCACTCTGACTGAAAAATCCTATAGCCTCAACGATGTTTGTCTCATCTCTTCTCTGAAGCAGAATGCATTTTAAATTTTGTTATCCTATAAAATTTAATGTGTGACCTCCTACGATAGAGCTTCTTTTTGGGTCTCCATAGATGAGCATCACCCCTAAACTCATGCACTCCATCTTTTTTTTCCCTCAGCATGTTGTCCCTTGGGTCAGTACTCAGTGTTTCTGTTTCCCATGATCTGCAAAATCTTCCATGTCCTCATAGCCCTTGTGAATCCCAGATCTGTGTCTTCTGGAAACAGGACGCTGCCAATATCAAAATAGTTGTTCTGATCATCCTGTATGGCATGTTATGTAAATGTGTGGAAAACAGGTACCTCTCGCTGGCATGTATGTTGGGCAAATCTCTCCCTCTCCTTCAGCTTCTCCTGCCTACTCCAGTGAGCTATTGAAATAGAATCAGACGAAATAATGGAAGTGAGAGGATTATAAATTAAAACAGTATACCAATGGAAGGCATTGTTATAATAAAATACAGATCCTTGGCTCATGTTGAGGTGGGGCTGAAATTCCTTCATTCACTCTTTCAGCTTGTTTGTGTAAGGTCTGGTGAAATATTAATCATTATTGCTAAGTGGCATCGGTTTCAGCACACCCTTTGTCTCTTCTGTGGCTTTCACAGGGTTGTCACATCTGCCCTGAACTGACGCTTCTTAGAAGGGGTAGAATGGAAAGACAAGTACCCAAAAAGGAAGGAC
>PVIA01016819.1:0-17641 GCA_004024845.1 Tonatia bakeri | reverse complement strand
GCCGCCAGCATTGCCCCCTGGGGGCATCCGCAGAGCACGCGAACCAGCTGCCAATCAAGGTACTGGTCATGCACCTGACTGACCAATCAAGGCACTGATCACGCACCTGACTGACCAATCACTAGCAAGGGCAGGAGGTGAACACGCACGGAGCAGCCTATCAGAGCAGCTTCCCTTTTCCCGTCCCTATATAACCCCCACCATTTAAATAAAAGTTTGCAGCTTGATCAGAATCCTTTGTCTTGCTGCCGTTCTTCACGCCTCTTGCTCCCACCCCTATTCATCCCTTGCAGGTAGGCTCGGGACCCTCGTTGACTGCTCCGCAGGCCAGAGCAGTGTGTGTCCACCTAAAAAAATTTTTCTTAAATGTGTTTAGTAAAAAAAAAAAAGTCCCTTTCCTTTAAATGCAATCATAGACAGACCTACCTGATTTTTTATGCCATCTTCTATTACTTACAATAAGTGATAAAAAGCACTTCTTTATGTCCTGTCTCTGAGGGATAAAATGAAAAACTGAGAAGATCAAACTGCAGAACATTTGGAGCGGTGACACTGACCCCCATCTGGTTCTTCTCCCTCAGAAGGAATGTTTTTAAAGAAGCAATTTCAGGGTCTAGCCTTGCATTCCTTTGGTAAATTCATTTTCCTTCTATTTTGCATAATTTCTTTATAAATCTTCCAAGGCTTTATAGCCTAAGTCTCCAAATGAAATGAATATGTTTTGCTTTATTCTCAAAATAAAGATTATTTTTACTTTACACCTTTTTAAAAAAATATTTGTGACTTTATAAAGTATTGCTTTAAAGTGGGTTGAAAAACACCTTTCTGTTAAGACAGTAAATATTTTTATTTGCCACACATATATCCCCAAGGTTAATACTAATTCAAAGACATTGTGGGGAGTGCCTGATGCATATTTCTCTCGTGCTACTGAAAAGCATGCAGGATACACACAAATTCAAATTCTCCACGGAAAGCAGCATGGACAAAAACGTACATCCCTGTCCAGCCACACACAGGCATACATTCTACTTGTTAAGAAAGCAGCAAAATAGGTAAGAATGCTGTGATTGTATTAAGGGCCTTCTTACCTTTTAGAAACCCGGCTTTCACACGCTTAAGACTGTATCTTGCTTTATTAACACAAAGGTGTACGTCCGAGGTACATGGTGTGCCCGTGGCCTTCTGTTTCAACTGCAATGTAATGTTTTACCCAACATCTGAATTCAAAACCCTCCGAGAGTGCCAGGACCTGGCGCACGTGGGGGTGGAAGTGGTCCTGCGTGTTCCGGCTGCCCACGAAGGGGCGCTGGGCATGTGCCCACCTTCACCGTGAAGGGCCTGTGCTCTTGGGGAGGGGCTAGTTTACTCTATTTACAGGGTGAATTTCCACGTGTGGGTTTCAGCCACAAATAACTCTCTGAGAAGAGCTGAAGTGCCTCGGCGATAAGGCACAAGAACCAAACAAACTCCTCAACCTCCCATATTCATCTGCAAAGGCCTTGCGTCTTGCAGATGAAGTCATCAAACGCACCCACATCCATTCAGGAAGGAGAGACATTCAATTAGGCGTTGAAATATCCTGCTCTTGCATTTCACTACATTAAAAGCAAAAGCCAACTACACAGCAAATTGTATATATCAGCAGTCCCCTACCTTTTTGGCACCAGGGACCAGTTTTCGTGGATGACAATTTTTCCCAAGGTCTGGGGGGTGCAGGGAGGGGGACAGGAGACAGGAGGCGGAGCTCAGGTGGGAATGCCAGGGAAGCTTTGCCGCTGGCCTACAGCTTACCTCCAGCCCTGCGGCCTGGCTCCTGACAGGCCATGGGCCAGCACCTTACTAGAGCATGGCCTGGTGCAGGGGGCTGGGACCCCTGGTATAGGGTAAACCTAAAGTTCTCTCATTACAAGGAAAGTGTCTTTGTTTCTTTAAAGTATCATCCAAACATACTGTATCATGTCTAGCATGTTGTAGTAGAGGGTGATGCATCAGTTCAAAATTAAAAAATGAACTCAAAGTTTTTATGTCTTCTAACCAGTCATGTTGTCATGTTAATCTTCTTCTATTTTTATAAAAGAGGCATTTTCCTTAGAAGCATGGGATTATCTTTTTTTTTTTTTGGACATGAATACCAGACACAACGTATGTTCAGAGAAGAAACTAGCCCTGGGGAGTAGCTCGGCTGGTGGAAGCAGCCCCCCTGGTCAGGGTGTGTACTGGATGCAGCTGACCTCTCTCTCTCTCAAATCAATAAGCGTGTCTTCGTGTGAAGATGAAACAACAGGCGTCACTGCACCAACACCATGTGTGTGTTAACAGGACGCGGCATCACGCATCAGAGCTGACCCAGGCGCGGGCACTGCCCGGCTTCCCGCAGAAGCGCCATTCCCCTTCCCGCACTCGCCCGGTGCAGACGTGCTGTCAGCCGCTCGCGTGGAGCAGCCGCTGAGCCGCCACGGAACCCTCAGCACAGAACTGACAGCGCCTTTGTTTCCCCGAGCCTACGCTGTCATCCGCGCGACGAGCCTCCCAGGCCGTCTCTGCCAAGGCGGCCAGTGTGCCAATTACCCAGGCTGCTTCCCAGACACCAGACACAAATTCCACAAGACTGCTGTGCGAGCGCACCCTAATTAACCATCAGCTTAATTAGACAATTTACTGTGTAATTAGCAGGCAATTAGTCAACACCTCTCAGATCTTATTGACTGCTGTGACAGCCGTTCCGTCTCTCCACATTCCGACACACCCTCGGCGCTTGGCGGCCTGGCACCGCGCAGCGCCGGACGGAAGGGGGGTAACCACGGATGACACGGGACACAGTCAATACGTCCAGGCATCAGGCTGTTTGTGACCTTGTCTGTTCTGCAGACGGGCTGCCCGACAGTGAGGACACGCTCGGTGCCTGCTCCAGAAACGCCGCCCACAGGACCAACTGCTGCTCAGCACGGGTTCGAGTCCAAGTGTCTTCACGTGGCATACTTTGGGACGCGCTGGGCATGGTGCTGGTGCATGGGCTGGGCACACGGGAAGGGGAGTGCATTTCTGTCTGTGTGTGTGCATCCACCTGGCTAAGTCTCCTGGACATTAAGAACTGCTGGAGACACACAAATCCCACCCGTGAGAGTGGAAGGCACTCCAGGGCGGGGAAGCATTTTCCGGTTTGCAGTGAGAACCAGGAAGAGCTTCAACAACCAGGAATCACAACTTGGTGTGTTAGTATTTGCACGAACACTCGTTTTTCACAGAGGAACATGTTCAGGATGCTCTTCTCTCAGCTCGAGTGTAGGTCACATAAAACCCACTGCTCTTGGCAGTGGGACTTCCGGTCCCTCGACAGCCCTTCCTATTTTCTGAGGATTTCGTGATTGGTGCCTAGGGAGATTTCAGCAGCCATAAGGAAAAGCGATTCTTTATATTTTTCCTTTTCAGAAATATTTTCAAGGATGAATTGTATTGAATGGTTTGAAAAATTATCGGATCTTCTGTTAACAGAAAGGAACAAGAGGGGAAGACTGTGTGGCCATTTCTGAACTGTTTAACGGGTTCATTGTCGTCTGCGTGTTCTGGTATCTGTAAACTTCAATACACATACACTGCTCATCACAACAGAATTCTGTGTGTATCATTTACGCCTTCCCATTACCAGTGATTTTCTCTAGTTTCTTTTTGGAGGGAAGAAGCCCCAAATTCCAGGCGAAACAATCCTCGGAAGGCCACGGGCATGAAGGGGGTGGGCAGCTGGAGTGCCCAGGGAAGACCTGGGGCTGTGGCTCCCCTGGGACAGGACACAGTGGGAGGAGATGCTGTCCAGAGACGATGGGCAGGAGCCACATGGCTCAGGGACTGGGACAAGGACATCAGGTCTCGTGAGGGCTGTGGGCAGCCCCTGGGGTGTTTTAAGCAACGGCGAGACCTCCTTTGTAAGAGACAGAGTGGGGTGGACACAGGACGCAGGAGAGTGGGCCTGGGTGGCTCTTGTTAGAGAGAGGGGGGCGGGGCAGGGCCCAGGGAGAAGTGATGGGGTGTGGGGGTGGGTGCAGTGCGTCCGGAGGGCCCTTCCCGGAGAAGGGCAAGGGGAGAGCGAAATTCTCCTCTCCGACAGACGATGGAAAAACGGTGAACGTGGCGGTGTGGCACACGGGTTGTGGCCCCAGCCACTGCTGCTCTCACTGACCTGGTGTTTCATACGTCACACATCATCTTTGCATGTTTTGTTTTTAAGAAATTCAAACCGAGAATCACCAGCATATGCCATAAAGGCACAGCAGGCATTGCGGCCCCCATGCACAAGCGGGCATGCGGCGGTCCGCGGCAGCTCCTAGCAGGCACAGTTCTCGGGGAGGCTGAGATGGCCCTCAACACTTGCTTCTGATCAAAGGGACACGACTGTGGTACTTGGATAACAACAGCTTGTGTGATTTGCCGTAAAAGCCACAATTTGAAACTGAGGGGGAAGTAGCCCCTCGAGCCTTCTGCACGCTCCCTTGATGGTTCTGGTCACACTGCCGGAGTCGGCGAGAGGGTCTCTGTGTGCACACAGCCGCCTTCAGGGCCACACCGCTTCCCTCGGAGGACGCTCCCCCACACAGTGCTGCCATCAGCTTGCTGGCCCCTCCGCAGACTGCACACTAGGTGGCTGCTTCCCTCACCCTCGAGTGACCCTCCCAGGACTCCTCCCGCCGTAGGATGGTAACTGAGCAGGCCAGCCCCTGTGGGACGTCCACCTGTGCTGCAGCCCAGCCACACCCTTTCGGGCACTGGGGCAGGCCACCGCGGAGACCCTCATGGCCTCATCGTTGCTCCCACTGGCCTTCCTTCCTCCTGCCCCCACCTGGGCCGAACCACATCCTTGTCCTTGGGGTCTTTCCGCTTTCTCCACCTCTCCGGACATCTTCTCTCGCCTCTTTCTCCTGAAGAAATGCTTGCAGGTTTCACCCCACCTCAGCATCTGTTTCATGGGAAACCTGGGCAACAACAGTTCGGATGCCATGATAAAAAAGTATGTGCTACTGACAAAAATGATGGAAAAAACTCACCACGAGGGAAACATTAGAAAATAATTTTTTATACTGTGTTTTCATGCAATTAATGTTGGTAATTAAAATTCTATATAGACTTCAGTAATACTACCGTATCAAATGGTAACAAATTGGGAGAAGTGAAATAAATTATGAAAATGAATTTTCCCCTTGCAGAAATGTCCAAGCAGACAACAAAAATCCGCTTAGGAAACCTGTCACCCATTGCCCAGCAGGCATGGGATGACAAGGACAGGGGAGATCACAAAACACCTTCTCTGGCGGGTGGCGTGTTGACCACCGTCCTGCACACTGTCAGTGGGAGAGAGAGAGCCCTCGGAGCACTGGCCCTGTGCCCTCTGCGGGTCCTTTCCGGGGAGGGGTGTGGCGTGCTGTCCCCCACACCGTCTGAGAGGGGTCCGGGTTCGAGCCCGAGTGTGTGGTGCTCACAACCAGCTCAGAGGGACGGGAACGCTGTGCACCTGGCCTGCGCTCTGGGGGGTGTCAGGGAAGAGGTGCGGGACCGTCCTGTGGGCCAGGGAGGGCCCGCAGGCAAGGAGGCAGCGTGAGGTTGCCCCAGCTCTGTGCAGCGGGGACCCCTGGCAAGGCAAACATGTCTCAGGAGAGAAGAGCGAAGGGACTCCCAGGGCTCCTGGGAGCCGTGTGGGGAGGGAGCTACAGCGAAGACCCGAAGGACCGAGGGCGGGGTCCCTGGGGCGGGGTCCCTGGTGGTGGGAGGGAGCGTGGAAGAAGCCGAGGAAGCCCCCCCCAACAGAGCCTGAAAAGTGGCCGCCTTCCAGAGGAGGAGGATGTTAAAGCTGCACAGAAACCGCCCTCCCCCGAAGGAGCGCAACTGTTGGCCACGAAGTAGTGGAAGTAGTGACGTTTGCCAGCTCAGTGCTCCCAACACTGCGCAAGGACGCGTCACATCTCAAAACAACTGTCGTGCTGATTCCACGGGAAAACAGTCACTACGCTCACAGCAGGGAAGGGAAGAGGGAGAACTGCGTGGAAAGTCCACTTTTTCTTACGCCGATTGAGGAAAATCCTACAGCAGCTCAGAGCGTGAGGAGGAGGCAACTGCTGGCCAGTGAAGCCGTAGAGGACTCGGCTGCCGCTGGCCTTCTGATACTCGAACGGGATGGTGGCATGGTGATAAGGCACGAAGGGTGCGGACAGAGGCCACGGGCTGGGCTGGTGAATCAGGAGAGAGAGAGAGACTGCCGAAACCGTGAAAGGGGCCTACGTGACGATCACAAGCAACTTCCACACGGAATTACTTGGCTTGTAACCTCTTCCGGCTGCTTGGTGTCTATACAATCACATTCAAATTCCTTTCCCGTTGTCTCTCCAGCTGTGAAGTTCAGGTTCAGCTGCGAACCTTCATCATGCCGGCACTGCTGTTACTATGACCGTGATCCTCTGAACACTGTTCCTCCTGCCTTGAATGGAAACACAGCTCGGATGCCGAGTCACTGTCCTCCCAAGAAACCGAGGCACCTCCTGCTTGTTAGGTAATGTTTTTAGTCTAAGAACCCCACTGCCTTTTGCCAGCCTCAGTCATTCTGTGTTTTCTGGTGTGTGCATGTTCTGAACTTGAACTAGAGCTTCCGCTTCCTACAGCAGAGCTCTTTGCTCACGGAGACTCGGAACGTTAGTGAGAGCTACCGGGGCACGACCAGTCTAGTCAATGACAGATGACGGGCTTGATGACGTTTTTAGGTAAATTTTAACTTTGATTGAGGGCGGACTTGGCAGAAAAGCAACGGTGAGTTGCTCCAGACATGTGGGATGCTGTGGAAAACTTCCAGAGGAGCAGGGGGAGGCGCACAGAAAGGGCAGAGGACTGAGTTCCGGTGGAGACGCACGTGGACGGGGAAGGCCGGGGGCGCAGGTGGCTGGTGCCCACGAAGGCAGTTCTGCTGCAGACTCTGCTGAGAAGCAGTCACTGCCCTGAGCCTGGAGGCCCACCTCACTGTGGAAAGAGGGGCGATGCAGCACGTGGCCCCCAGCCATTCAGGAGGAAGAGCAGCAACGGACAACTACAACTTTAAACCCGAACGTCTCCCAACAAAATGTATGTCTTTAATAAAAAACTGACAGTGAGGTCATCGCTGGGTTTGGGACTGAAAGTTTTTAAGGAAGGGTAAAGAAGGTCTCTGGTAGTAACGAGTACAGACCTTCTTAAAAATCAGGGAAGGACCAGCAAAAGCAAGGAGGACATATTGGAATTCAAGCCACGTTCAGTTTAACCAAAGACTGTGCCATCCAAACACACCCAGAATATGGATATTTTTAACCAGCTAAATTTAAAATCTGCAAAAGACTTATGTGAGACAGGATAAGGATTGAATCAGTTTTTTAAATGGCAGGACTATACTTTAAGGAAACTTCCTTTAGCCATAATCATGAGAATTTTCCATTAACCTTGACACTAATGGCTAAAAAAACAAACAAGAGAGAACTGAGTAAGAGGCATTTTCCATTACAAGTCAGGTTCTTCCACCAGCCACTCCAGATCAAATTGTACACATCAATTTATACTATTAAAAAGATCTATTTGAGTCTCCCCTTGTCCATGCTACCAAAATGATTAACTAATTAACAAGTGTGAAATCACAGCCTGAAACAGAAAAGAAGTGAGAACAGAATTATATTGGAAAATTGATTGGTCTGCTTCACAGTCAACTAGCCCAAAATGTGAAATGAAAGGTAAAAAAAAAAAAAAAAAAAAAAATGAGGGCAACTGAAATAGCTTTAATCACGCACCTGGTTAGACATGTGCTGGCTGCAGTGGAAGGGCTTACAGTGGATGCTGGACGTGCATGTGCCCACCTGGGTGTGGAAGCACGGTCTACATCTCCTACGGAACACGATGTCGTATCCCAGGCATGGCTACCAATGGTAATTCGTTTAGAACTTGGGAGAGACATGGGGCGTGCTTTTTATTACATTCTAATTTGCAAGTTTTAGCTTCAGTTCTGCAAGTGCACACACCCCCGATCTTGTTGCTGAAGCGACCAGGATGCTTCGAGGGGGAGATGGCAAAACAGCCTTGGAGTGAGCGGTGGACGAAATCTCCCACAGGAGATCTACATCATGATGAAAGCGCCCAACCAGGTGAAAAGTCCAACCACTCCTACACAGAAATTATCTAGTTTTAGCACTTCAAAGTCTCCCAGAGGGACTGGGTGCCAGCCTGCAAACCAAAGGGTTGCTGGTTCGATTCCCAGTCAGGGCACATGCCTGGGTTGCAGGCCAGGTCCCCAATAGGGGGTGTGTGAGAGGCAATGACACATTGATGTTTCTCTCCTTCCCTTTCTCTCTCTCTGAAAAAAATAAATTAAAAAAATCTTTTAAAAAATTTTCCCAAAAGAGGACATCGACTATGTTTACATAATTATAACTCCTTGGTTTTATGCACAGGTACCACTGCTCGATAAATGGAAATTAACTACAGACCAAATCCGAAACTTGGGCTGTGGCACTGAAGATGATGCATGGGACAGTTGTTTGTTTGCTGTCCCCTAGACTTCCACAATAAGGTAATGAAGAGACTTGATGGCAAAAGAAATGTTTCATTTAATCTTAAAAAAAAATTCAGATCTTTATTTCTAATAAGGACTTCTAAAACAAGTTGGCAAAAGTAATTGTGATATTTCTGTATAATAATCCAAATAGACTTAACCAGGCTCCAAAATATTATGTAACATATTTGTGAAATGTTTGTTAACAAGCCTAAATATTTTTAGCATTTCTCATCCTGACAACACGACTCCTGAATTCCTGTCTAGTTGATAGGCAACTTCCTCCCAACTACACCAAGGCAGACTGAAACATGTGCCTCAAAGTCCACAGTGGGGAGCAGACAACATACAGGGGAAAGGTCTACGCATCTCATTCTGGGAAGGAAAACAGAACTATTTAGAAAAACAAAAGGGCAAGGCTTGCCTTGAGGACCCGAGAGCTGTCTCCCTGCACCGGAAGAGCTGTCATGCGGAACTGAAGTTCAAGTCGGAGTCCCATAGTTACCCGTTCACCTAACGAGCACGCCCCGCACCCTTCCGATCTGCCAGACGTGGTGCCTGGCCTGGGCTTGCTGTAGTGAGCAAGAAGGACAGCCTCCCTCTTCCTACAGAGTTCACTCCTCGAGGATGAGGCGGAAAATAAACAAGTGGACGCAGAAGTGGTGAAGCACATAGTAACTTCATGGGATGATGAGCGCCATGAGGGGAAAACCACCAGAAAAGAGGTTCCGAGATATGGCACTGCGAGGGGCCCGCAGACCTCTCTGAGGACCCGAGGAGTGGGGCGGGTCTGTGAAGACCAGGGAAGGGCCCTCCAGGGCCAGCAAACACCAGCCCCGCCAAGGGGGTGCTGCCAGGCCGGGGAACGTGAACGAGGGCCAGTGTGGCTGCAGCAGAGCGGCCCGGGAGGGGACTGGATCTGACGACGATGGATTCCCAGAAGGCAGACGTAAAAATTCTCTCTCCTTCCCTGTCCCTCTCCTTCTCCCTCTTAATGAAACTGTCCTAGAGCCCACAGTGAAGTAACACCACAGGTGCCCTCTGCTTGGAAGGGGACGTGAGTGGGGCACCTGCTCCGCTGAACCGCAGGTCTCTGCCAGACGCTGATGGCGCCAAACTGCCTTCAGGTCACATGCCGGGTAACGAGGTCCGGAGAGGACCAGTTGGGAAACAGCATGATAGAGAGGAAAGGGCCAAGACTTGTATCATGTGGACCCTGGTTCCATCTCTGGCACCTTCAGCCTTTGGAAGGGAAGGGCCACCTGCTGTGCCAGGACCCTGGTCTGGCCCGGCGACTCGTTCTCAGCAGCAGAACACGCTGGGAATGGCACTGTGCAACTGCTGAGCCTCAGCTCCGGCCTCCCCTCTCGCCTTGCAGAACCGCTGCCACTCTGTGCCAAGTCCAGTGCGGCCTCCTTGAAGACAAGGCCATGCCGGGGGTCAGGCCCAGCCCTGCAGCCTGTGGACTGACAGTGGAAGCATGAGTGAGTGCCGCTTGCACTGAGGAGGGCAGAGCGAGCCTGCTCTGCTGAGCCCCGATGGGACAACCCAACTGTGGAGCCACAGCAGGTACTGGTGGTTGGTAGCCACGAAATTGTGGGGGTGTACTCGGACACGCGGCGACAGATAAATGATTTGCTAGAACAACCAGATTTAAAACGTGCCATATTGGCTCTCAGACAGAGAGACCTCTGCTGAGAAAGTGAGAGGAGACGTTAGTGCAGCCTGGAAGAACGCAGCTGAGATGGTTAGTGGGGGCTGGAAGGCAGTGGCCTGGATTGGAGACAGAACCAGTGGCGGGAACATTGCTGGTGATGACTCAGAAGATAGACAAGGAACATAATGCATGTGGGGATCTGGCTGAGGAAATCTCTACCCAGTCTGCTCAAAAGGTCAGTTGAGTGTTTCTGCCCAAGTGTAGCAAGGTGATGTGAGAAAGAAAAAGAGCTACATAAGAATATATTCAGTTTGTTAAGCAAATTCAACCAAAAGCAAAGCAGAAGAGCCCAGGTCACACTGGGTTGGGAAATAAACAGATTTTAAATACGCTGTCTCTTCTAGAAGGAAAGTGATTTTCAAAGGAAGACATGACCTCAGGGTCAAGATCACATCCACACAGCGTTGCTATGTGATCGCTAGGAAGACTTCAGTAAGACTGAAGGCGGGTCCCAGAAGGCTCTCCCCAGCAGACGACACTGATCCTGAGATTCTCCAGGAGCCTGGGCCGCAGCAGCCAGACGTCCGACATGGAGAGAAGTCCGTCTCAGAGTCATCAGGATGCCACTCTGGGGTGTGGGGTCTGCCCTTAACAGACTGGAAAAGCATTTTGTGATGGCACCACTGGGAGCTGGGACTGAAAGGGCCACTGGATCTTCAAAATAAAAAGAGGATGAGTGTGCTTAACTTTTTATGAGCAGAAATGGGCCAACAAAACAAGGCTCAGGACAGAATCAGGGGACAGAACCAGGATCCCAGAGACAGAGCCATCAGTGGGCTGGGACACTGGATGAGGGGGCCACTATGAGGACACAAAACTGGGCCCAAATTGAGGCAGGCCCTGGCCCTGGCCCTGAAAGCGTGTCCAGAATTTCCAAATTGCTGTGGACAAGTGGCCACTACCTCCCTTTCATTTCTGTTTCTGAATGATGGCATCTGCAGAGGTTCTCCTGACCGTGTCACTTGTGTTGAGTGTGCAGGGAAGAGACACCCATCTTCCCACTCCACAGGATCCTGGACAAAGGGAAGCTGAGCCCAAGCAGCCTTCATGCACTGGTGGCGGCCAGAGATCACATGACCACACATGTTGGGCCTGTGCCAGGGCTCAGTGGCATTCCGAGTATCTTGGGAAGGGGCAGACGGGAAAGACCGTGTGTGTTTTGCATGTGGAAGGGAAGTGAATGGAGGCAGCTGGGGCGAGTCAGCACCGCGTGCAGAGATGGCGGGGGTCACCCTTCCGTGCCACACGTGTGTCCCCGTGCGCTGTGGTTTGGCTGTCAGTGCCCTGGACGGGCAGAGGGTGTGTATCTACTTCTGAAATAGAGCATGTGTCTTACACCTGGTCGCTTGCTTCGACCTAGAGAGTGCCCGGTGGAAGTGACAGCGTGTGACTTCAGAGTCTGCCTCTCAACCAGCCCTGCAGCTTCCCCTCCTGGCCCTCAGGGCACTCGCTACCTGTGCGCAAGCCCCAGCGACTCTCCTGGGAGAGGAGGCTGGGAGGAGACTGTGGAGAGTTGGGGGCGGGGGGCTCAGCCCTCTCTGCAATTTTAGCCACTCCTGCTGAGTGTCCAGAAGCGAGCGGGGCCCCCTTCCCTGTCCCTGGGTGTCCCTCCAGCTGACCACAGATGCCGTAAGAAGCGGAGCTGCCACGGGAGCTCAGCCACGTGGCCCATGTACATGACTGTGAGCAAATCAATGACTGCTGCTTGCAGTCCTGGGCAACTTACTTAAGTTCCTCAGCCCACTTACCGCCAAGGAAAAAAATTACCGCCTTACAGGGATGTTGTAAAGATTCAACGACCAACTTCTAAAACACATCCGGCAAGGGCTATATGTTGTAAGTGCTCAATAAATGGTGGGTAAGTGTATATTTAGAATAATAACTATGACAACCACCACCTACGGCATTATACAGGTTCCGGAAGGTGATTCAGAGGCAGCTCTGATGGGCACTGGGGTCTCCCAGTTCAAATTCCTCCCCCGGACAACGCCACCTCTCCGCTCTTGCTGGCCTTTCTCTAGGGTATTTGTGTACTCGAAGAAGAAGAAGAAAAGCAGCCTATTTTAGGGTCAACAATTCGTTTATGGAAATAAGTTAGGCCAATCGATGCCATGATGTCTCGGAGGGCAGAACGATGAAACATGGACAGAAATCATGAGGAGGCCAATTTGTGGTCAGCGAAGGGCAGGTGTTTCTAAAAGACCATCCCCAAGCCAGGCCAGCGGCATGACCCAAAGACCCAGCACATCCCTGCCGCCCAAGGTACTCAAGGACAGGGTCCATTTCTTCTGTCACAGCTGTCGACACCCGACCTTGGAGATACTGTTGATGTCCCTTCCTAAAACTGTGCAATGCTCACTCTGTTTCCTCAAAAATTTTCTGCATCTTCAAGACTCACTCAACAACCTAAGTCTTAATATACAACCCATGCATTTAGAAATCCCACTGACATTTTCATTTTTAGACCTGGACGCCTAAATATACTCTGGAAAGCAACAAGGATACGAAGCGTTTGAACTGGCCTTTCCTCCCTTGGCTGAGATCAGCACCTAGAACGGCGTTTCCCGCAGTGACCGCCTGGGCGCATGGCTGAAAGACCGCTCTCGACACACTGTTGTCCCAAACCTGTCCACTCGTTTACTAATCCACTCACACCGCGGACATTCCTGAAGCATTTAGCAGACTTCCTAGAGTATGAACACTGGCGTGGTGTAAGGCTGCATGTGATGAGAACAGCCACCATCAGCACTTTGATTCCAAAGAAATAATGAAGTGCCTTCAGTATTTCTTAGTGTTTCATGTCTAGTGTTTTGTGTAGAGAGAGACTCGTCATAGGTACACCTCTTTACCCAATCACTGGACATGATGAAAATAAAATGTGTGCCTTCTTTTTCTCACTAAAAGTCAATCTCGTTTACTCTAATGTCTATACACGACTTATAAATAAAAGAACTCCTGCTTTGGCGTCACTTTGGTTGAGGATACCGAAGTATCAGTATTTGGGTTAGGATACTGGTAATTCTGTTTGGTTTAGGACACGGAGCCCAGCTGGGGAGTGACTGAGGTCCGTGCAGCCTGCAGTCAGGTGTTCCAGACTTGCCATCTAGAATGTGCAGCTATGAGAGAAGGAAAATGCTGCGGCATAATCAACAGAAGCAGAAGGTTTTGACTTCCTCTCCGTGTAACCGCATGTAGGTCAGGAGGTTAGTCCACGCGGCCACCGAACAATTTCCAACATCCCCAGTTAAACGGAGCATGTCTCTGCTTTGTCGTGATAGTTCAGCTTAAATTGAGCTTGACAGATCGATTTCCCTTCCAACTTTTTAAAATTTAAACTTGAACTCAATACATTATTTATGGAAACATGATTTATACTTATATTGAAATATTTTGGTGATGACATTTTAAATACCATCATTCGAAAGCCTACCCAGAACTCAAGAAATAGCAGGCCAGTGTTTCGGGATGTGGCAGCCATGACGGAATCGGACGAGGAAGAATATAGTTCATAAAAGCCATCTCTGATGTTATTTAACACAAAAGCAAACACAGATCTTTTTACACCTGACATTAAAAATCCAATCACTCGCCTCCCTAAAGAAAGCACGCCCAGCTTTTACAGAGACTGCGCGGTGCAGAGTAACAGCGTTTCTGTTTGCGGAGGTCTCCCTTGGCGTTTCAGCAGGAGGTGGGGGCCCACTGTGGCGGCAGCGTATCAGACCTCAGGCCTCAACAAATGCCAAGAGTGTAAAAATATATACGTAGGATGGAAATCAGAAGCATGCTCTGAATGCCTCCAGAAATAAGGAGGAAGGGAAGCGACGTCCACCTGACCATGTTTGCTGTGGAAATCGGGGCAATATTCAGCTGTCAATCTGTGGCGATGGCAAGGGAGCCCCACTGCTGGGAGGGCGGGCTAACCCAATCTCCAGCAGCTGCTCGGCCGGGGCTCCAATTTTTCCGGAACTCCCTTGGCGAGCACTTAATTTCTTTATCATATGCAGGCTCTGCAAAGTGTGCTTCATCAGAACTGTATTGTGAGAAATATTAATATTTCATACGATAACAAAACACCGCAGAATAACCTTTGTCATGGGAAGAGCATCCAAATATCAAATGTCAAGATTCTGAATTTTAATGTCCTTTGAGCAGCAGATTCTGGAATTGGCGGAATGCACTGTAACAAGGCTCCTGTGCACCGCTGTGCGATGATGCCGCGCACACTGAGGCGCAGCACAGACACCGTGTGAACGGCGTCTGCAGGAGGGGCTGTGGGGAGACTGCGTGTGTATCTGGCCGAGTTGCGTCCCACCACATTTTATCAGTGGGGATGCACAGAAGCTCAAGAGACAATTCTATATTCACAACAAGTGTAATTACTGATCTGGGGCCACCTAAGAAACCAAAAAAAACAACAGATCTCTAGAAAACCCTTGGGCTACCCCGCACCATCGCGTACAGGGAGTCACCGCTTTTGGAAAGGGTGTTCCGTGACGCCGAGGCGGCACTGTCGCTTCGGTCACCGCGCTCAAAGGAACCCGCTGAAAATGGCCTTTGCACAAACGTTTGGTCTCTTCCCCCGTCCAGGTGAGGAACAGCTCCCTCACCCCCATCTGTGTGTGTCTGCACCACACTGAGTTTGCATTTGTTCCTAAATCTCCTTCTGAACCAGTACCCCAGACCCCCGAAGGGAGAGATTAATACAAATTAGAGGTTCAGAAGGACATCAGCATCCATGTTGATTTCTGTTGGCGGCCTCAATAAAGGGGACTGCTGCCAGGTGACAGAAAGAGATGGCATCCCAAATCAGTGCTTGTCGCAAACAGAGCAAAGACAGATATCTCTGATGAATCAGAAGTAAATTTTTGCAAGCAAAGGAAACTGCAAATTCAAAGCAAACACTTCTTTTTCCTTCACTTTGGCTACAATTTTTCAGTAGTACTTAAGTAGCAACCTGTTTTTGTTTTCCACATAAAAATTTAAAAATACTGTAACTAACGTCCTCAAATGTAATCAGAGACTCCCTTTTTCCCGAGGGATGAAACATTCGATTACGGCTTCCGAGTCATTGCTCAAGGGTGAATTGAAACAAAGACAAATACATTATCAATATTGCTCAATGCTGTAAACAATCAATTAATGATATTCTATAAATGAACTCAGTGTGTTCTATCTATTTCTATACTTTGTTTCATCAAAGGATTTCTAACTATTCAGCCAATACTTTTTTTTGAAAAAGAACCTGCCTTTAAGCTATTTCAACATACATATATTCACAAAGCATTTTTTCCATGCACTGGTTTTTCTAACTTGCAAGGGTTCTCTCCATTTCCTTGACTCCGCTTACATGCAGTGTCTGGTAAAGCTGTCGGAGGAAGGCAGACGTGATGCTTCCACCACGATCACGCCAGCTGTTGCTCCTCGTAAGAGGACCCAGAGCAGAGCGTGTGCCTAATGGGGCATATTCGTTCTCTATTATTTTCTTTGCCTATGGACAAGGCTGATTTCAACAGTGATCATCTTTTCCTAGCCAGCAGGTTCACACATTCTTCTACATTAATTATTTACTAACTACCAGTTAGGACTCAATACATCAATAGGTTTCACAATTAAAACTGTATCAAGAAAGGTTGAAGAAATGTTACCTTCTGCTGCTCTTTTCTCATCCAAAACCACACTTGGACGCAACCCTGCATGCCAGGATCAGCCAGCTTTGAAACTGCACGTTCCCACACTTTGTGTGCATACAAAAATCAATCTCACCTGGAAGGGTTATTCTCTACCAACCTTGCCCATGACGGTGCGAGCACAGAGTGGTGATGTCAAGTCCAACTCAAGGGCACACATCCGGGGAAAGTGTCTGTGTTCACAGTGGGACTGTGAGCTACCTGGAGGCTCATTCCCACGTGGACTAGACCCCAGGATGCTATACACACCGAGCCCCCAGGGTCCCCAGCCGGGGGTGGGGGCGTATGTCCCATGCACATGCAGTTGGACAACAGAGAACAGTGACAAGCGTGGAGGAGACAGATAAGACCTCATGTGACATGACCACTGAAGGACACGGCCACTTCCGCAGCATTTAAATTGTGGGTGCTCTCTGGACCAAAGTGAGCAATGGATGCCTTGCCCCCTGGACCAGACAAAGTGAACCATGGATGTCCCACCCACCTCACCCTCCTGGGACAAAGGAATAGGGACAGCAAGCGCTGACAGTCGGTCTTATCTGGCAGCTTAATAACTATTACTGTGTGGTGAGAAAACTCTTTCCGGTATCATACTGATGCCCGAATTGAAATCCATGAGAGACAGGTAAACATGACTTCAAACATATTTTCTTACCTTGTCCAGAGAGAAGGTTTTGGTCAGGGCAAAAGCCCAGCCCGCCTCGAATGCCCTTCGGATCATCGCGGAGCTGGTGGCCGGGGTGGCACTGGCGAGCCCGAAGGGGTTGGCAAACTTCAGCCCGGCCATCTCCACGCTGAGGTCCACCAGGTCGACGGGCGTGTGGAAGAGTGGCAGTGCGGGCTGCACGGGGACCGCAGCTCCGTACTGGGCCTGCGGAAGAGAGGCAGGCGGTGACTGTGCTGGCATCCTGGCCCAGCTCCCACGCCACCTTTATGGAGAGTGCTTCAGCTCAGCACCTGCATTCGTGTGGTTCCCATCAGTCCGTTTGAAGTGATGAAGCCAGCACGGACTTGGCTCACCGTGAACCCACGCAGAAAGCACCTCTTTTCTCATCTAAAAGGCAGCACTGGGAGCCTCAGCAGAAATGCAGCCCATGCAAGAAACACACACACACTCTGTTTAAAACAGACTGCGAAGCAAATGCCAAAGGGAATGCACTCAGCACTTATCTGCCCGGTCCCATGAACTGGGCCTCTTTGAACTTAATTTGTAGAACTGTCTTAGTGCTTAGAAATCCAGACCACAGCGAGTCGGGAGGCCCACCTTCGATTTCCTGTGGACGAGGCTGTGGACAAGGCACCCAGCATGTCCCTGTCCCTTCTGCCCCACCGTGGTCGGTCCCCTACACCACGGGGCCACTGGAGAGTACAGAGGCTCATCAGCTCAGGGGACAAGCCATTTGGAAAGGGGCCAAGTCCTCCTGTGCATGACAGAGCTTCTGTTCTCAGAAACCAAACAGTCGGTGCTGAAATCCCATTGGCTCTCAAGATGTGAAACGGCCACCAATGCAGAAGCCTCACCCAGGTGCCCCTTGCGTAAATGCAAAGGTTGAATGGCAGTACAGAGCCAAGTGCAGGGCGCCAGGAAGCAGAGCTGTGCTCGCTGAGCATTCTCTCTGTCCCTGACTCCTGGGAGCTCACTGAAGATGACCTGGGCCGTCTGTCGGCCCAGGGTCTCTGTCTCCGTTT
>PVIA01016818.1:0-17651 GCA_004024845.1 Tonatia bakeri | reverse complement strand
ATTGCTGGGTGTGGTTTGCCATTATTTTGTTGAGGATTTTAGTGTCTATGTTCATCAGCCATATCGACCTGTAGTTTTCTTTCTGTGTTGAGTCTTTATCTGGTTTGGGGATTAGGATGATGCTGGCTTCATAAAATGAGTTTGGGAATCTTCCATCTTCTTGGATTTTTTGGAATAGTCTGTGAAGGATAAGGGTTAGTTCTTCTTTAAATGCTTTGTAGAATTCTCCTGTGAAATGATCTGGTTCATGGCTTTCATGTGCCGGGAGTTTTTTGATTATTGCTTTCATTTCATCAGCAGTTGTTGATTTCTTCATGCTTTCCCCTTCTTCTTTCATTTTTGGGAGATTATATTTTTCTAGAAATGTGTCCATTTCACCAAGGTTTTCAAATTTCTTGGCATATCGTTGTTTGTAGTAACTTCTTACAACCCTTTGTATTTCTGTGGTATCCATTGTAATCTCTTCTCTTTCATTTCTGATTGTGTTTATTTGGGTCATCTCTCTTTTTTTCCTGATGAATCTACCTCAAGTCTTGTCAGTTTTGTTTGTCTTTTCAAAGACACAGCTCCTGGATTTATTGACCCTTAGAATTGTGCTTTTAGGCTCTATGCCATTTAATTATGCGCTGATCTTGGTTATTTCCTTCCTTCTACTTGATCTGGGCTGTCTTTGTTGCTGTTCTTCAAGTTCCTGTATCTGTAGGGATAGGTTGTTTATTTGAAATGTTTCTATCTTTTTTAGGTAGGCCTGTACCATTATGAACTTCCCTCTAAGGACTGCCTTTGCTGTGTCCCATAAATTTTGGATTGTTTTGAGTTCATTTTCATTTGTTTCCATAAACGTTTTGATTTCTTCCTTGATCTCATTCTTAACCCATTCATTGTTTAACAGCATGCTATTCAATCTCCATGAGTTTGAGTTTTTTTTAGTTTTTTCCTTGAATTATAAGAGGCAATGCTTTATATGATTTCAATTTTCTTGAAGTCATTGAGACTTGTTTAGTTTCCTATCATGGGGTCTATCTTTGAAAATGTTCCAAGTGCTTTTGAAAAGAATGTGTATGCTTCTTTGGGATGAAAGGCACTATATATATCAATTAAGTCCATTTGATCCAAGACGTTGTTCAAAGCCACAATATCTTCATTGATATATTTTTTGGAAGATCTATTCATTTTTGATACTGTGGTATTAAAATCCCCTACTATAATTGTGTTGCTCTCAATATCCTTCTTGAAGTCCTCCAAGATTTTCTTTATGTATTTGGGTGCTCCTATGTTGGCTGCATATATATTTACAATGTTTATGTCTTTTTGATGGATTCTTCCCTTGAGTATTATGAACTGACCTGCTGGGTCTCTTTTTATGGCCCTTGTTTTGAAGTCCATTCTGTCTGATATGAGTATTGCTACCCCAGCTTTTTTTTTCCTGTCCATTTACTTGGAACCTTTTTTTCCAGTCTTTCACTTTCCATCTGTGTAGGTCTTTTGTTCTGAAGTGGGTCTCTTGTAGGTAACATGTGTGGGCCATGATTTCTTATCCATTCAGTTATTCTATGTCTTTTGATTGGAGCATTTAATCCATTTATGTTTAAGGTTATTATTGATAGATATTTATTCATTGTCATCTTTTTGTGCCTGTGTTCCTCTCTCTCGATCTTTTTCTTCTTTTTCTTAAAGCAGTCCCTTTAGCATCTCTTGCAGAGTTGGTTTGATTGAGGTGTATTCTTTTAGAATTCTTTTGTCTGGGAATCTCCTTATTTGGCCTTCCATTTTAATTGAGAGCCTTGCTCTATAAAGTGTTCTTGGTTCCAGGCCTTTGGTATTCATTACTTGGAATATTTCTTGCCATTCTTTTCTGGCTTGGAGCATTTCCATTGAGAAGTCTTCTGTTAGTCTTATTGAGGCTCCCTGATATGTTATTTACTTTTTCTCCCTTGCTGCCTTTAAGATTCTCTCTTTGTCTTGGAATTGTGCTGTTTTAATTAGGATGTGTGTTGAAGTTGGCCTCTTTGCATTCCTCTTGATTGGGACTCTCTGTGTTTCCTAGATTTGTGTGACCTTTTCTGTCACCAAATTAGGGAAGTTTTCCATCATTACTTTTTCAAACAGGTTTTGTATCCCTTGCTGTTCTTCTCCTTTTGGTATCCCTATTATACAGATCTTATTACCTTTCATGTTGTCTTGCAGTTCCCTTACCATCTCTTTGTTCTTTCCAAATTTTCTTCCCTTTTCTTTCTATTTTTGGGTGTTTTTTTCTACTTTGTCCTTCAGCTCACTGATTCAATCTTCTGACTCATCCAGCCTTCTACTGTTTTTTATTTCCGAGATTTTATTGTTCATTTCTTCCTGGTTTTTGTTTATAGTTTCTATTTCCTTTTTCATAGTGTTGTAGTTCTCACTCAGTTCCTTGTAGTTGTCTGTGGATTTCTTGAGCATCTTTATAACCATTATTTTGAATTCTATATCTGATAGTTTGGTTACCACCATTTCTTTTAGCTCTTTTAGTGGAGCGTCTTCTGTTCCTTTTCATTGCATGTTCTTTTTTTGTCTCACCATTTTAGGTGACTCTTTTTGTTTGTTTCTGTGCTTCCTGATGTTTCACTTTGCTAGCTGTCTTTGTAGAGTGAATTTCTATGGTTGGAATTTTATGGGATTCAGTGATGTGGTCTCTTTGATCTCCTTGTCTGCATGGTCTAAGTTTGCCCATTTTTCTGTTTGTGTGGAAACTCTTGTTGTTCTTGTGTTTTTATCTTTTGGAGGTTCCTTTGTTGGTGGTTTCTCTCCTCCAGCAGGTATACTGATGTTTATATCAGTATTCTTCTATATGATCAGTGGCAGGGCATAGGCAAAATGGATTAAGACAGCAGGAGAGTATTTTATGAGATTTAAAGTACCAGAAAGTAGCGAAGAGATAGGAAATTCTTTGGATAAATATATCGTTAACTGTGATATTTCACCCAACTAGCCCTTTGTTATAAAAGGTAAAAGAGAGATAAGACTCTTGTTAGAGGGGAGGAGGATTGTGAGCTGAATCCAGTAAACAGAGCACTTGTGCAAGGTTAGATGATGAGATATAGGGAGAGTAAAGGATAGAAAACAGGCATCGTGTGAGCAAGAATGGAGTTAAACACAACAATAATAATGCTCAGGAATAAAGTGAAGTGGGCTAAGATCAGGGAGAGCTGCTGTATAGTATGTACAATTGTATGGAACAACAATTATTTACAATAGTACTGGAACAACAATAATATGACAAGAAATATATGATTTAGATAACCAGAATAGAAAGTACCCAATCAAGAGTAGTGTGTTATTGGTACAGGAGTGAAGTGGAAGAAATGAAATTAAAATACAATTCAGAGAAAACAGGGAAAACTAGTCAAACAGTGCAATTAAACTGAAATAAAATGAGGAAAACTAAACATAAGGAACAGAAATAAAAAAATGCAAAATAAAAGTGGCAAAAACAATAAAAATAGTAATAATACACATAAACAATAAAATGCCAGCTCTACGGGATAGCAAGGTGTCATTTTGTCTCAGTTTCTCAATTTGGGGGCTTAGCCTTATGCTCCCCATTTGGATCTGTCTCTTGACCCTTTGTAATTCCATGTCTTACTGTCTCATTTGTGGGGAGAAAAATAAGGGGAAAAAAGAATAATGGGAAAAAAATAAGTCTCCTGCTGGCTTTAAACCTGTTCATCGAGTTATGCTGGTTTTCCTAGATGCCACGGGAAGAGGGGGCCTGGCCTTTGCTTTTCTCCCTTCCTATGGTTTTGAGAGGATGGGGACCAGGTCTGGGCCACAATATTCACAGTGCCCAGCCTCTGGCCCAGTCCTCTGTGAGCTGACAAGTTCCAATCAGCCACTCAGCCTCTGGGTGTGCACAGCTCAAATCGCCCTCAGGACAAGCCAGCCACTGCTTGAGAGTTCTGTACAAAGCAGCTGCCTGCAGTTCTTAATGAGCACACAGCTTTTCACATAGCACAACTTTCAAACTAGTCTGGAGACTAACTGAATTAGGGTCCGACATGGCCCAACTCCTCCCTTTTCTAGGTGTCACCTGGCACCCCAATTTCTCTGGCGCCAACATCCACAACCCTGGGGGATGTGTACTGCCTGTGTGTGTCCCCCACTTTATCTCTATTCCCACCAGTGACTTCCAGTATCCAGGTCCTTCCTGATGCCAGGCTACCCTCCCTGCTTTGGTAGGGGAGGAAGCTGGTGATCTAACTCTCCTCCCCATACCCTTTGGCAGGCACTGGACCAAGGACCCTACGCAGATCCCAGGGACTTTACTGACCCAGTGCAATCTCCTGTCTGTTTTTTGATGTCCTCTACAATTTTTGGCCTACAAACTTCATATAGGCTGGGATTCCATTTGCTGTTCACCCTGCTCCTCAGAAGATCAGCTAGGTGTTCCAGCTGGGCACAGGGAGAACAGGGCTCTGCTCCCACCTACTTCGCCTCCATCTTCAACATGAATAAATGTTTCTTCTTTAACTCCTTGGTTGTCAGACTTCCATACAGTTCTGTTTTCAGTCAGTTCTGGTTGTTCTTAGTTTTTAAATTTATTGTCCTTCTTTTGGTTGTGCAAGGAGGCACAGTGTATCAACCTACGCCTCTATCATGGCTGGAATTGGCAAAGCTATCATTTAGAAGGGAAGGGCAGATAAAATGTTTCCCAGATAAAGTCAAGTTAAAGGAGTTCATCACCACCAAGTCTTTATTATATGAAATGTTAAAGGGACTTATCGAGGAAAAAGAAGACGATAAAAACTATTAATAAAATGACAACAAACTCACAACTATCAACTGAACCTAAAAAACAAAAATCAAAACAAACTAAGCAAACAGCTAGAAAAGGAACAGAATCACAGAAATGGAGGTCACATGGAGGGTTATCAGTGGGGAGCAGGAGGGAGGAAAATGGAGGAAAAGGTTCAGGGAATAAGAAGCGTAATTGGTAGGTACAAAATAGACATGGGGAGGTTAAGAATAGTATAGGAAATGTAGAAGCCAAAGAACTTACATGTATGACCCATGGACAATAACTAAGTGAGGGGAATGCTGGAGGGTGGGGAGTTGAGGTCTGAGGGGTCATAAAGGGAGAAAAAAACAGGCATAGCATAATCAATATATACTTTAAAATAAAAAATAAAAAAACATTGAATAAAGAGAAGTAGAATTGCATAATTTTCCAAATATTTCATAAGACCCTACTTTTTGTTAAATCTTCACAGCATGTGTTAATCAATATTATAATGTGACAAAAGTAGACAAGTATTTTAGGATTGGGAATAGGATTCAGAATCTTTCTCAGAATTCCATAGAAGCTCATTTTTCTCCCTCTCAGAAACTGTTTTTTCATTTTACTATCAAATCACTCTGTCCAGGGAGAATGACTGGCCAGACTGCCCCAGTAGGTGGTTCTATTGCTAGAATACATCCCTAAGGCACCCAGCAAGGGGAAAGACCCTTGCTAGCCTTCTACCCTCTGGTTATTTCATGAAAGAAAAAGCTCTCACTGAGCTCTTATGCCTGAGTCTCTGCGTGCAAGTCTTCAGAGGCCTTTAGAACTTCCCTAGGATTCTGAAGAAACTGGAGGCAAAAAAAAAAAAAAAAAAGAAAGAAAGAAAAGCGGGGGGCGGGACATCAGACTGTTTCTTCAGAGCTAAAGAAAAATCTCCTAACTCAGATCAAAGAACATCGTGACTTGCCTATAGCAACAAATATATACCTCAACAGACAGGTTTCACAATATAAAACCAGAGGCACTGCCTAATATGTAATATATCTATTGCATGTCAGCATGCTGTGCAAGTATATGCAGTGATGCATTCACATGGATTGTGAGAATCCAAGATCAAGGATACAGAACTGTACCCAATAACTTTAAGAGAATCTTGACAGAATTGGGGCTGTGGACACTCTGGGTTTGATTTCTTTTTCATGCTCTGTATTAAAGGTAATTATAGTACCAACTAGCAGGTTGAAATATGGTTTGGACACATATGGAAACTAGGCAATATATAAATGTATGTGGTGCAATATCTTCAATAGCCCTTTTATAGACATCTCAAATTGTTTCCACTACATCCTGGCTGCTAAAAGAATAATTAAAAAGAAGAGTTGTAAGGAAGACTTTCAGCTATTTAGACCATAATATCATTGAATATTTTTTGGTTTGCCATCACTGGAGAGCATATCTGGGTGTGAAATATTATGAAGACTTCTGAGAAAAAATCTGAAAAGCAATCATCACCCTAATCAGAAAGAAGATTTTGTTATACACATCAGCCATGCCAATATTGGTCAAAACAGAGACTTTGAGATGGCTCAAAGTTAGAAATATTTGTTGGATACTTGTGGCCAAGATGGAGGCATGGGTATACATGCCTCCTCTCCTCACACAACCATAAATATGATTACAACTAATCTCAAAACAAAATACAACCAGAACTACCAGTAAATCAAACTGTATGGAAATATGACACCCCAGGATTTAAAGAAGAAATACTCATCCAGACTCGTAGAAGGGGTGGAGATGAGGAGCCAGGGTAGAGAGGACATGATGTGGTGGTGGTGTGGAAGTCCAACATTTAGTGGTGGCAGATAAAAACCAGGAGGGACACCTGGGGAGCAAGCCATCCCAGCCCCAGGCCAGACTGCACAACCCAGAATTCTAGCACTGGCAATATAAAGTCTCATAACTTTTGCCAATAAAAACCAGTGGGGAGGGGAGTGGAAGAAACTGCTGATGTCTCAGGAGAGTCCATTTAAAGGACTCTTATGGCCCTAGAATGGACCCAAAACCACCCACTCTGGATTCAGAACCAGGGTAGCACTAGAAGGGCATTAGTCACATACAGGAAGCAGGGTAAGTAACTGGAAATGGGGTGAGAGCCAAGCAAGTGGCATTGTTCCCTTTCAGATTCCTCCTCCACATACAGTACCACAAAGTGGTAAAGTGGGTTGCCCAAAAATGACAAATACCTAAGGTTCTGCCCCTTACAATGTAACAGGTATGCCAATATGGAGTCAAAGCTGGTCTACTGAATGCACAGAAACAAACAAGGAGGCTGCCAAATTGAGGAAACAAAGAAATATAGCCCAAATAAAAGAACAGAACAAAACTTCAGAAAAAGAGATAAGCGAAACAGAGATAGCCAACCTATTAGATGCATAATTCAAAACACTGGTTATAAGGATGCTTAGAGATCTCATTGAGTACAGCAAATAAATAAGGGAAGAAACAAAGCCTAAGTGAGATAAAGAAAAATCTATATGGAACCAACAAAAGGGAAGAAAGCTGGAATTCAAATAAACAGTTTTGAACATAAGGAAGAAGTAAACAGTCAACCAGTACAGAATGAAGAAATAAGAATTCAAAAAAATGAGGAGAGAATAAGAAGACTCTGGGGCATCTCTAAATGTGCCAACATCTCAGTCATAGGGATGCTAGAAGGAATAGAGGAAGAGCAAGAAATGGAAAACTTATTTGAAAAAATAATGAAAGAAAACTTTCTTAATTTGCCAAAGGAAATAGACATACAACTCCAGGAAGCTCAGAAAGTACCAAAGAAATTGGACCCAAAGAAGACCACACCAGGACACATCATAATTAAAGTGCCAAAGGTTAAAGATAAAGAATCTTAAAAGCAGCAAGAGAAAAGGAGACAGTTACCTACAAAGGAGTTCCAATAAAACTTTCAGCTGATTTATCAAAAGAGACTGCAGACAAGAAGAGACTGGAAAGAAGTATTCAAAGTGGTGAAAAGCAAGGACCTACAACCAAGACTACTCTTTCCAGCAAAGCTATCATTTAGAATGGAAAGGTAGATAAAAGGCTTCCCAGACAAGGTAAAGATAAAGGGATTCATCACCACCAAGCCATTAATTATTATATAAAGGATTAAAGGGACTCATTGAAGTAGAAGAATAAGATCAAAACTATGAACAGTAAAATGACAACAAACAACTATCAACAACTGAATTAAAAAAACAAACTAAAGAAACAACTAGAACAGGAACAGAATCATAGAAATGGAGATCACATGGAGGGTTATCAGCAGGGATGGAGAAGAGAGAAAATGAGGAAAAAGGTACAGGGGTTAAGAAGCATAATTGGTAGGTACAAAATAGACAGGAGAAGGTTAAGAATAGCTTGGGAAATGGAGTAGTCAAAGAACTTATATGCATGACCCATAGACATGAATGATGGGGGTGATTGCTAGAGGGAAGGGGGGTACCAGGAGGAGAGGGGCAAAGGGGAAAAATTGGAATTACTGTACTAGTATAATCAATAAAATGTACTTTATAAAAACAGTTATATAAAACTAAAAAAAAAGTTACATAGATAAATGTTCAGAGTAAACACTAGCTGAGACTTCTAGATCACACCAAGTAGCAGAATAAAAAAAAATGAGAAAGCTAGACAAAATTAGAAAAAAAGTACTTGTTGAAATTAATTAAAGATGGATGACTCCTACCGGTTATTGCTATTTAAAAAATCAGCAATGGCAAAACCAAACCAAAACCAAACCAAAACCATGATTAATATATTTGGAGTGGTCATATCTCTACTTGCCCAAATTTGGACAGCTCCCTTTCATTATTGTAACTCACTTGCCCCCTTAATCTTAAGTAAAATAAGAATAATGATAATATTTGGCAAACTTATATCATAAAGTTATTATGAGACTTGAACAAGACATTGTGAAAACCTTTTGAAAACTGCACAGTGGCATCCATTAGTTAGTGAATATATGTGGTATTGATTTACATGTGTAAATATATGTAAACTTGTGTTTCCTCAAAATGTGAATTCTTAGAGGAGAGATTGCCGTTTTAGGTCAGCTGTGAGAACTGTACTTCAGGAGAGCTCCTCCTGAAGGTAGAAGAGAAGGTAGCAAATGTTTCTGTGGCCATTTGAGTAACTATGTGGTCATCAAAAGGGGTCTTCCACTTCTTTGCATCCTCAGGGACAAACTCAGAGTTTGTCAAAACCACGCACTCTAACAAAATAAGTAAAAGTGCTCCTACATTCCCCATTTGCTTATCCCTATGGTCATTCCCTATTCAAACATACAATCTATGCATTGTTAGTTGTTCAATGGTTTCAAATTATTTTACAATGCAGTGGGGGAATAGATGTGGCTCTATGGAGCACATAAATTTAAAAAACACAGCCTCACATAATAAAAGACAGCACAACCATGGTTAACTTCTCTTTTTTACATTATGTTGATGCTATTCCAGCTTCCTTAGAGAAGTTCAACCATTCTTTGAGTCTCAACTTCAATACCATCTCTTTTCTTGAGCTTTTTCTGGTTTTTCCCAAAAAAGAATTCATATTGCCTTCTTCCGAATTTCCATATCACTTTGTCTCCAATTCCCTCATGGCACTAAACTCAATGTAATATTTGATACATCTTTTAGGAGCCGAGACTCCAATGTACACTTCAGTCCCTTGTCTGCACTATGCTGGCCTTAGTTTACACACAGTAGTTACTCAATAATTATTGACTAAGAAATGAGTGAATAAAATTTAAATGCATATGTGCTTTGCTTACACTGTTATATAGAAAATTGAGGTTATACTATGTGTCAGAAGATAAGTAAGTGGTAAAAATTCACCTTAGACTGGCTCTGGGCTGGGCTATCACTGTCAGTTCTCATTGAAGACTCCAGGGCCTGAGCACCAAATCCCTACCACATCAAACTTCCATGCTCTATATATGTGTGTTTTGAAGAGAAGAGGTTAACATAGGTTATGTGTGGCATGAATTTCTGACACACGAGGCTCACAGGAATCTTGAAAATTCAAATATTTAGGTATCTGACATTCTCATTCATTGGAATCATCATTTTTGAACTTCTTTCCTTTTTCCTTTTCATTGAGCCCTAGTTCCATAACTGTTTTCTTTGTGCTCTGCTGTAGCTGCTGCCTTCATTAGAATTTTTTGCTTTGATTAATTATTGAGCGCTTAGTGCAAAGGGTTTTCCACTCTATAGTTCTCATTACTGAGGTCTTTCTTGCAGCCAGTCTGCTCTGCTAGCCCTAATGCAAGGCTTGGTGAATGCTCCATCCTGAGAGGGCTTCATATGCTCATAATCAGCTGTTTTTCTAGGGTTTTTTTGGCATGAATATGGCTGGAACAGGATTTTGTAAACATTTCCTCATGTGTGTGTGTATGTATATAAATACATGCATGTGTTTGTGTATATATGTGTGCATATATATGCATATACATATATATGTAAAATTATTTTTTATACATGCCCAGACTACATCAAAGCACAGTAGACAGCACACGCTGGAGCTGGGGTTTCCTTTGGTCATTTCTGCTCAACTTTTTTTCCACTTTAATTTTATGTGCCAAATTTCTGAACATTTCAACTTTGGAAGAAACAATTTTCATTTATTTTGGCATATCATTTATCATTGACTTCTGTTCACTTATATATTCTTTTGGATTTCTTTGAGCACCATCCCTTTTCTGCAACTCTATGCAGTAATATAATTCCTTTTCATAATTTTAAAATCACCTAACATGGTTTTTAGTCTTATTTACAGCCTTCTATCCAATTTCCTTCTCTCCTCTCTTCCCTGACCCTGACAGGAAAAGTCTGTATACTGAGAAAGGTTTATTTCAGGGGAGGATGGGAGGAATTTGGTGATGTGAAGATAAGCATGACAGTTCTAACAGACACTGTGGGGACACTTTTCCACTTCATTGAACATGAAGCTGATGGGTTGGGGAAGGGTCTTCTCTGTGATCACTAAAACTTGAAAATATCAGACACTTGACAGCATCAGTTGATTCCAGTGAATCAGTCATGTGGTTAAATGCTCTCCTTAGTTTTGTTTCTAAACAAACATGAATTTCCAATCTCCTGCCTCCCCATCCTTTTTTTAAAATTAGAACTTGCTATGCCCTCTGAAAATTTTGGAGAATATGAGGAAGAATTACAGACCACTATCCAGTGAAGTACGCTGTGTGATATGCTCCCTCCCAGACTGGGTCTTCCCTAGAACTTGACTCAAACTGATGAACTACTGTGAAACTACACTGAGGTTTGGGGTTCCACTACCAATGAATCACACAGACTGCAAAGATGTTTCTTTATTTATCTCAGTATCTATAAAACAAGGATAATTAGTTTCCATTGTCCACCCATACCAGAGTACCATGGAAAGTAATGACCTTTAATTTGCCTCATCCTCATGGCATACAGGTATAACAGAGTACAAATAATAACTTTGACCACTTTGTTTCTGATGACTTGCCTTTTCTTTTCTTTTAATTTCCCCACAATGAAAAACGAGATAATTCTCCTGACATGGAATAGAATACTTCTATCTGTGTGGTCTGATTCATGCCAGAGATTTTTTCAGTGAGAAAAAATTAACCACATACTATTGCTCACACACAGTTCTCTCTGACCCTCATATTCATCTTCCCTTTATCATGACTGTTATTGAAAAGACTAGAGAATTGCATCCCACTCAGCTGTCTAAACATATGTCTTTTTCTCTCTGTTCTGCTCAAAACCCATTGCTCCAGAGGGCACAGCTGACCAAGGGCAGGTCACATGAGTAAGGGGTATACACTCATCAGATCCAAGGTAGCAGTGGGGAAGTGACAGGCTTGGGCAGAGTAGGCACATAGTTACACAGAATGAGATAGCACTCAATTGGATCATGTGAGCTAGCAGCCAAAGGGGCCAAGGCTTATTCTAAGCAGCATAAACATGTACCACTTCACAGGTTAAGTTGGTGGCTATCCTACTGATAGTGTTTCTAGCATTTATCTTTTCATTTCAGATTTATAGGTACAATGCTAGGAGAATCTATTCAATTAAAAGAAACTCACAAAACATACACAAAATTGGAACAATAATGAGAATGGAGTATTTTGTTCATGAGAAAAGGTTAAAGAATTTAAAATATATACATCTTAGCTTGCTGTTGTCTGGTTGGTACAGTGGAGACAATTACACTTTCCTAATAATTGAAAGCATATATAGAAATGGATAAAATCTTGTCAAGGATGCCAGGAGGGAAAGCATATGGAAGAGCAAAGCTGTCAAGTCAGGCATTCGGTTAGAAATGGTAGCCACCTTCCTGATCAGGAGTACCAGAGAAATGTTCATGGAACAATTTTTTAAATTGTAAAAACACTGAATCAGAAAGAAAATTAGAGCTCTTTAGAAATTAACTAAATTGCTAATTAAGTAAATTAAATTAGTAAATAACTGCTTTTCTCTGTTACTGTATGTCATTAATGCCTGTTATTTTGTGTTCCTTGGCCTTTAATGAGTTGCATGGAATTTAAGCTATAACCAATGGACCTAAGAAATATCATATATTTTTCACGATCAAATGACTTAGCCCTGTGAACACAAACTTTGTTAGGGAATGAATGATACCTCTTTCCTCACATTTGACAGGCAGATTTATGGTTTGAAGAAGTAGTGTTTGTCACTGGTTAAGCAGCTCCTAAAATTTGTTTATCACACTTCCATAAAATTGTTTGACAATTTTTTTGACAAAGCAATAAGCCCACATTTATTTATACATATTTTTTTACTTATGGCATAGCATGTTTGTATCAGTTCCCTTGTCCTCCAAGTTCTGTGGGAGCTCCAGGCAGGAGCCATACACTCAGGCCTGTGTCACAGTTTGGAAAGAGTTTAGGAAATTCCTAATCTTAGAAGATGGTACTGGCAAATCTGTCCATCCTCCCCTTTGGAGAGATAGGTTAGGTTTTTTTAACCACAAAAGAAGTAAGCAGATTAGGAAGTAGAAAGATGGTGGCGAGGTATGTAGAAGCTTAACATACTTACTCATGCACCCATCTGGGACACCTAGCTGATCTGAAGAACAGAGTGAACAGCAAACAGAATCCCAGCTTATACGAAGTCTATAAATCAAAGATTGCAGAGGACACTAAAAAATGGACAGTAAGGAAATTTTGTAGGTGGAGGGGAAGGTATCCAGGTCCTGTGCCTGGGACCACAACCTGTTGGCTACAGTCCTTGTCCCTGCTGCCTTAGGAGCTTTGGGGGAGAGCCAGGTCAGTGATTCTGACTTCACAGCTCCCTCCTCTCCCAGAACAGGGAAGCCAGTCCCACCTAGGAGATTCCTGGATGCTTGAAGTCACTGGGGAGATAAAGACACAGTGAGAAACACACAGCAGGGGCATTTCCTACCTTGAACTATGGTCTCTGGCTGGGACAGTACGAGAGAAATTGGGGAGCCAGGTGACACCTGGAGATGGGAGAAGAGTTGGGCCATAACGGGCCATGACCCAGAGAGTCTCAGGACTGGTCAGAGAGTTGGGCTGCATGAAAGGCTTGGCACTTGTTAAGAATGGCAGCCAGCAGCCAAGGGAAATCCACTCAAAAAAAAAAAAAAAAAAAAGGTTCACAGTGGCTGTGCAAGGACCTCTGCTGAGTAGTAGCCTGGCCAGTGAAGAGGGAAAAGGAGGAGGGGTGCCACACAGACTGATCAGAGGAGGGCAGCAAGGGCTCAGAATCAGCAGTCCTCGGTGAGACTTAATTTAATAGGGGAACTAAACTGCTCGGAAGAGACTTTGAGAGTGCATAATACCCAGGCCAGCAAAGAGGGAGGAGGAGGGGTACAAGTTGCTCCTAATCAGTTCTCCTCATGGGCAGCAGAACATGGTAAATTAAAGGCACCAGCCTGGTACATTTGGACAGTGGAGGCAGTGCAGTGCTACAAGCACTGGGCTGGAGGCTCAGCACCTGTGGATATTGCAGCCCAGACCTAGCCCCCATCCTGGCAAAACCACAGAAAAGAAAAAAAGGGAAGCCCAGCTCTTCTCAGCCTGCAGCATACAGAAAGACCAGTGGAACTTGGCAGGTCTAAAGTTAGCAGGATGCATTTTTTTTCCCTCAAGTGTGAGACAATAAGGCCTGAAGCTGTGAAAATCCCAAAGACTGATCCAGAAAGAGATCAGAAGGCTAATGCCAACAACTGAGAAACTGAGACAAATTCGACTTTGCTATCCTACAGACCTTGAATTTTATTTTTTATTTTTATTATTATTATTATTTTCTTTGTTATTTTTATTTCTTTTCTTTTATTATTATTTTTTATTTCTCTTCTTTCTGTCTAGTTTTCTTTGTTTAAATACATTGTTTGACTGGTTTTCTTTGTTCTCCCTTTCACATTGCATTTTCATTTTTCTTCTCTCACTTCACTTGTATTCCAATAACACACTGCTCTTGGTCTTTTATTTTCTATTCTTTTTAGTCAGATCATATATTTCTTGTCACATTACTGTTGTTCCTGTAATACTGTAAATAATTGTTGTTCCATATTATTGTGAATCCTACACAGCACCTCTCCCTGGTCTTGGCCCACTTCACTGTGGTTTATTACTGCTTTACTACTGCTGTGGTTAACTTCATTCTCTCACACACTACTCCAAGTTCCTATCCCTTACTCTCACTATATCTCACCATCTAACCTTGCACAAGTGCTCTGTTTTCTGGATTCAGCTCACATTCTCTCTCCCCTCTAATACAAGTCTTATCTCTTTTTTACTTCTATAAAAAGTGGCTAATTGGATGAAATATCACAGTTATTGCTGTACTTCACCAAAGGATCTTCTATCTGTTCTCTGCTTGTTGGTAGTTTAAATCCCATAGAATAATCTCTTGCTATCTTATTCCACTTCACTTTCACCCTGCCACATACAAGATAAAGTAGAAGTTGTAAATACCAGTAAATCCCCTAGAGGACAAAATCCACCAACAAAGGAACTACCAACAGGTAAAACTCAAGTACAATAAGAGAGCCTACACAAATGGAAGAAAGGGCAACCCTAGAGCATCCAGACAAGGAGATCAAAGAGACCACACCACTGAGTCCCACAGAACTCCTATCATAGAAGTTCACTCTATAAAGGTAGCTAGCAAAGCAGAGGATCGGGAATCATAGAAACAAACAAAAAGAGTCACCTCAAGTGGGGAGACAAAGAAAGAACCTGCAATCAAAAGAAATGGAAGACTCCCTACTAAAAGAGCTAAATGAAATGGAGGCAAGCAATGGAATCTATGGAACCTATGAAATGGAATCTATATCTTACATCAGATATAGATTCAAAAGAATAGTTATAAGGATGCTCAAGGAACACAATGACAACACAAGGAATGAAGTGAGAACTATAACAGTATGAAAAAGGAAACAGAAACTATAAAAGAGAACCAGGAAGAAAGGAAGAATACAATTTCTGAAATTAAACACACACACACACACACACACACACACACACACACCATAAGGAATTATAAGCAGGCTGGATGAAGCGGAGGACCAAATTGATGAGCTGGACGACAAGGTAGAAAGAAACACCCAGGTGAAGCACCTGCACAAAAAAGACTAAAAAAATATGAAGGTAGCTTAAGGGAACTGAAAGACAACATGAAATTCAATAACATTTGAATCATGGGAATACGAGAAAGAGAAAAAGAGCAAGGGATAGAAACCCAGTGTGAAAAAATAATTATAGAAAACTTTTGGAACCTGAAGAGGGGAAAAACCACACAAGTTCAGGAAGCACAGTGGGTCCCAATCAAGATGAACCCAAACAGGCCTACTCCAAGACACATCATAATTAAATGCCAAGTTTTAAAGACAAAGAGAAAATCTTAAAAGCAGTAAGGGAAAAACAAGAAATAACATATAAGGGACCTCCAACAAGGCTAGCAGCTGATTTCTTAACAGACACACTACAGGCCAGGAAAGAATGGCAAAAAATATTCCAAGTAATGAAAAGTAAAGGCCTTCAACCAAACTGTCTACCCAGTGAGGATCTCAATTAAAATGGAAGGTGAAATAAGGAGTTTCCCAGACAAAAGAAGGCTGAAAGAATACACCTCCACCAAACAAGCACTGTAAGTATTGCTAAAGGGAATATGCTATAAGAAAGGGAAGAGAAAGAGTGAGGGAGAGAAACACAGGTACGAATTCCACAGGTGGAATGAATAAACAACTATTAATAATAACCTTAAACGGTAATAGTTTAAATATTCCAATCAAAGGACATAGGGTAGCTGAATGGATAAGAAATCATGATCCACATATATTATGCCTAAACATGACCTACCTCAGAAAAAGACTGAAAGTGAAGGCTCGTAAAAAAAAAAAATACTCCAAGTAAATGGAAGGAAAAAAAAAGTAGGGGTAACAATACTTATATCAGACAAAATAAACTTCAAAACAAAAGCCGTGAAAAGAGACACTTTATAATACTCAAGGAAAGAATCCATCAATAAGACATAAATAAGCATTGTAAACATATATGAACCCAATGTGGAAGCACCCAAATATATAAAGAAAATCTTGGAGGACTTCAAGAAGGATGTAGACAGCAACATACTTATACCAGGAAAATTTAACACCTCACTGTCAAAAAATGAATAGATCTTCCATACAAAATATCAACAAGGATAATGTGGTATTGAACAATGTCCTAGATCAAATGGGCTTATCAGATACATATAAAACTTTTCATCCTAAAGAAGCAAAGTACACATTTTTTTCAAAAGCACTTGGAACATTTTCAAAGATAGACTAGATAATAGGACACAAAACAAGCCTCAACAAATTCAAGAAAATTGAAATCATATCAAGTATTTTCTCAGACCACAAAGGCATGAAACTAGAAACCAACCTCAAGGGAAAAACTCCAAAAGACTCAAACTCATGGAGATTTAATAGCATGCTGTTAAACAATGAATGGGTCAAGAATGAGATCAAGGAAGAAATCAAAACGTTTATGGAAGCAAATGAAAATGAACTCAAAACAATCCAAAATTTATGGGACACAGCAAAGGCAGTCCTTAGAGGGAAGTTCATAATGGTACAGGCCTACCTAAAAAAGATAGAAACATTTCAAATAAACAACCTATCCCTACAGATACAGGAACTTGAAGAACAGCAACAAAGACAGCCCAGATCAAGTAGAAGGAAGGAAATAACCAAGATCAGCGCATAATTAAATGGCATAGAGCCTAAAAGCACAATTCTAAGGGTCAATAAATCCAGGAGCTGTTTCTTTGAAAAGACAAACAAAACTGACAAGACTTGAGGTAGATTCATCAGGAAAAAAAGAGAGATGACCCAAATAAACACAATCAGAAATGAAAGAGAAGAGATTACAATGGATACCACAGAAATACAAAGGGTTGTAAGAAGTTACTACAAACAACTATATGCCAAGAAATTTGAAAACCTTGGTGAAATGGACACATTTCTAGAAAAATATAATCTCCCAAAAATGAAGGAGGAGGGGAAAGCATGAAGAAATCAACAACTGCTGATGAAATGAAAGCAATAATCAAAAAACTCCTGGCACATGAAAGCCATGAACCAGATCATTTCACAGGAGAATTCTACAAAGCATTTAAGGAAGAGCTAACCCTTATCCTTCACAGACTATTCCAAAAAATCCAAGAAGATGGAAGATTCCCAAACTCATTTTATGAAGCCAGCATCATCCTAATCCCCAAACCAGATAAAGACTCAACACAGAAAGAAAACTACAGGTCGATATGGCTGATGAACATAGACACTAAAATCCTCAACAAAATAATGGCAAACCACACCCAGCAAT
>PVIA01016817.1:0-17652 GCA_004024845.1 Tonatia bakeri | reverse complement strand
TTTTACAGTAACAAATATAAAGGACACATGGACAAAAACCAGCGGGGGGGTTGGAAATGGGATGGAGGTGGGAGGGCTGGGGGTTGGCTGGGATGGGAGTTAAAGGCAGAAAATTGTACTTGAACAACAATTAAATTAAAAAAGAAAGGAAAGGGAAGGGAAAGGAAGGGGAGGGAAGGAAAGGGAAAGGAAGGGAGGGGAAGGGAATGGAAGGAGAGGAGAGGAGAGGAAAGGTAAGGAGAGGAGAGAAGAGAAAAGAAAAAAAGAAAAGTCTGATATTGCAAGGATGTGGAACAACTATAACTCATACGTTGCTAGTGGGAATGAAAAAGGGTGTGGCCACTTTGAAAAACAATAAGGCAATATCTTATAAAGTTAAACCTAAAGCTATCATATCAGCCAGTAATTGTACTCCTAGGTATCTATTGAAGATAAACAAAAACTTCAGACAAATGCTTACATTAAAATATTTATAGAAGCTTTATCACTAATAGTCCAAAGTCGAATAATCCCAGTGTTCATCAGTTACTGAGTGGATAAGCAAATTGTGGTGTACTCATAAAATGAAATGCTACTTGGCAGTGAAAAAAAATAAACTACTAATACAGGGTGAGGCAAAAGTAGGTTTACAGTTGTGAGTATACAAAACACAGAATTTATTCTTGCATAATTATTTATTATTATATTATTTTCTATATGAACAACAACAAACCTGCTTTTGCCCCAGCCTGGCTATGCAACATGATGAACCATTGTAGCATCATGTTAGAGAAGCCACACACAAAACACTATATACTGTGATTTCAATTATGTTAAATTCTAGAAAAGGCAAAACTATAGTGATAGAAAGCAGGTCAGTGATTTCCATGGGGCAGAGTTGGGGAGAGGAGATTGTCTACAAAAGAACGCAAACATTTTTTTAATAATGTTAACATTCTATAGCATGATTGTGGTAGTGGTGATGTGACTATATGCATTTGTCAAGACTCATTAAACTTTAACTAAGAGCATTTGTTGCATATGAATTGTACCTCAATAAAATTGTTTTAAAAAGAAAAAAAAGTGGCCACATAGAATAGAGAGTTACAGTAATTCAAGTTCTATTGCTTGTTTTTATAATCATGTTATCCACTGTTCATTTCAAATCTTTCAAATCTACTGTTTAAATGAAGGAATATGTAGTACCACCATGGCTGGAGATATGTGAGCTGATACTGTGTGGCTTGAGAGATCTCTGAATTACTTTCCATGAGGAATAAAATAATTACTAAAAGGAAAGTAATAAAAATGTCCTACTTTGACTACTTTGAAGCTTACATGTAGACAAAGGGTATGAAACTCATTTTCACAAGGGGCCATATCAGCCTCTCAGTTGTCTTCAAAGGGCTGAAATAATTTTAGGACTGTATAAATGTAACTACTCCTTAACTGTTAAGAAGTTGAAATTACATTCAGTCCTCTGAGGGCAACAGCCAGGCTGATGTTGGCCCCAGTGAAAATGAATTTGACACACCTGGTATAGACTATTAAAACTCAACAGTATCCTCAGCATTTGTTTAGAACTTAGACCCATAAAAGAATTTTGGAAAAGGAATATTTTATCACTGATCCTGTTTAGAATTACTGCTGACTCGTGGTAATGACAGAAAGCAGCCTAACTTTTACTCAGCTTTATTATTGTTTTAAAATTCTTTACAGACAATGCACCCCTATTAGCTGCACCTGAGATGGACTACTCCTGACACCTGTTCTTGATAAATTACTGGTACTCCTCATTAGTAGTCGTAACTTCCTGGGATCCTGGAAAAATATCACAATCTCAGAGGCTAGTCTGAATCACACAGTCTTTGGACCTGTCTATATTATTCAGTAAGTATTACTGATTACCTACCAAAAGCCACATGCTGTTCTATGTTCCAGTAATTTCAGGTGAAATGATCACTGATCTCAAGAACTTTCTGATGATGTCTATTGACATTGTGAAAGCAAGCTATATAGTCTTCAATAAGTCAAAGTAGTAGACTTTCCTAAAAGTTACAGGTTGTCCTTGATTCTCCTTTGATCATCTTTCTCAGTGTTTTCCCATAAAAGCATCTTTTTCTGACACCATAATCAATCACAGTCTTCATAAACTTTGCACTGGGGCTTCAGAGAAAGGGTGTTATCTTTTCTGAAGGGAGAGTGAACAAGTAGGATCTTCTGTACAAACTTAGTTCTATTTGTTGTTCTATGGGTCTATAATATTCACTTGTTAATTAGCTTTTAAATCATCTATCAAAAAGTAGGTGTCCTGATATTTGGGATGCAGAGATGCAACTCAGAATTATAAGAGGCATCCTTGATATTCTGCATCACTAGCTAGGGCTTATACAACAAATGTCTGTGCGCATCAGGAAAAAAAAAAGTCTAAAATAAAAGTGCATGCAAGAAACTTAAAGTGATAAAAGCCCCATCGTGGAAACAATGGAAAGAATTGTATTGATCAATTTAGGTATGCCACAAACCTCTGTCCCTCAGGAGGGCTGCCCTATAGCTCACTCCAGTACCTTTTGAGATATATATATATATATATATATATATATATATATATATATATATATATATATTTTAAGTCTATCTAATGATTCTTGACTTACAATTTTGAAGCTACTTAGAGTACCTGAGTCAGAGCCAGCATAGGCAGGGGTCAAGAAGTGTCTTTATGACTTAGTGAAAGGTCAGCATTGGCTTTCCCAAGTCTTTCTCTTGGACTTGAAGTGGACCAACCATGCCTCTTGTTTCTCCCAAAGAAAAGTCAGATAGAATCTCAGAATCAGTATTGGGAGTCTTCAGAATGTTATGATAACCTTTGTATCTTCTACATTAATTATTGCAGAGAGATGATAATAATCACCAGTGAGTCTTTTTGTTTTTTGCTTTTTTACTTTTTCCGCTAATATTGTAGCATCTTCCTTTCAGATCAATGTTAGCATACCCCTTTTTAAGTAAGTTTATATTCCACCTAAACCAACTCCTTTCATGGGCATGACAAAGTCATTGGCTGATTTGAATGAAAAGTGGGGCTGAACATTTAAAAAGAAGATGAAGAAAAGGCATTTTTATTTTGACTTTATGTGAACACTGATGACTAATTTTAATACACAGAAAATCACTAGTGTTGAAAATAACTATTAATTACAATATAATCTACAATTTTGATATGATGATTTGACCTCTCATTTTTCAGTTCTAAAATTTCATTCTTTTAATGAAATTTATTGAATTTATTGGAGTGATATTGGTTAATAAAATTATGTACGTTTCAAGTGTACATTCTAAAATATATCATCTATATACTGTATTGTGTGTTTATACCTTAAGTCAACATTTATGCCCCCTTTACCCTCCATCAACATTTATTCTCCCTTTACCCTCTTCTCCTTCCATCAACATTTATTCCCCCTTTACCCTCTTCTACCCCCACCACCCCTCCTTCTCTCTGGTAATCACCATACTGTTGTCTGTCTATGAGTTTGTTTGTTTTTTGATTAATCTCTTCACATTTTTCACCCAAGTGCCCAACCTCCCTCTCTTCTGACAGTTGTCAGTCTGTTCTCTGCACCTGTGAGTCGATTTTGTTTGTTTACTTTGTTCATTATATTCCACATGTACATAAAATCATATGGTAGTTGTCTTTCTCTGACTGGCTTATTTCACTTAGCATAACCATCTCCAGGTCCATCCATGCTGTCATGAAAGGTAGAATTTCCTTCTTTTCCATTGCCAACTAGTATTCCATTGTGTAAATGTACCACCGTTTTTTATCCACTCATCTGTTGATGGGCATTTGGGCTGCTTCCAAATCTTGGTTATCATAAATAACACTGCAGTGAACATAGGGGTGCATATATTCTTTGGAATTGGTGTTTTGGGTTTCTTCGAATATATTTCTGAAAGTGGAATCACTGTGTCATAAGAAAGTTCCATTTTTAATTTTTTGAGGAAATTCCACACTGCTTTCCACAGTGGCTGGATCAACCTGAGTTCCCACCAATAGGGTTCCCTTTCTCCACATCTTCTCAAAACACTCGTTGTTTGTTGTTTTAGTGATGATAGCCATTCTCACAGTTGTGAGGTGATATCTAATTGTGGCTTTGATTTGCATTTCTCTGATGATTAGTGACATTGAGCATCTTTTCATATGTCTATTGGCCATCTGTATGTCCTCTTTGGAGAACTCTGCCCATCTTTTATTTGGATTGTTTGGTTTTTTGATGTTGAGATTTATAATTTTTTAAAATAAGTTTTGAATATTCACCTCTTATCAGATGTATCATTGGTGAATATATTTTTCCACTTAGTGGGTTGTCTTTCCATTTGTTGGTGGTTTCCTTTGCTGTACAAAAACTTCTCAGTTTGATACAGGCCTATTTCTTTATGTTTCTTTCGTCTCCCTTGCACAAGGAGATATATGCAAAAACAGATTGTTACGAGAAATGTCCGAGATTTTACTGCCTACATTTTTGTCTAAGATTTTTATGGTTTCAAGACATACATTTAAGCCTTTAATCCATTTTTACTTTATTCTTGTTTATAGTGTAAGAAGGTAGTCTAGTTTAATCTTTTTGCATGTATCTGTTTAATTTTCTCTACATCATTTATTGAATAGACTGTCTTTATCCATTGTATGTTCTTGCCTTCTTTGTCAAATATTAATTGACCATAAAGTCATGGGTTTATTTCCAGATTCTCTGTACTGTTCAACTGATTTATATGTCTGTTTTTATGCCAGTACCATGCTGTTTGGATACCATGACATTGTAGTATTCTCCACTATCAGGTAGTGTGATTCCTCTAACTTTGTTTTCCTCTCTCAAGTTTGCTGTGGCTATTCAGAGTCTCTTGTGCTTTCATATAAATATTTGGAATATTTAGGAATTGTACTGAATCTATAGGTTGCTTTGGGTAATATGGATATTTTAATGATATTAGTTTTTCCTATCCATGAGCACAATATATGCTTTCACATATTAGTATCTCTTTTCAATTTATTTCTTCAGTGTCTTATAATTTTCTGAGTACATGTCTTTTACATTCTTGGTTAAATTTATTCCAAGGTATTGTTTTATGATGCAATTGTAAATGGGATTATTTTCTTAGTTTTTTTTTTCTCATATTATTGGTGTATTAAAACACAACTGATTTTGGATATCTAGTTGGTATCTTGCTAGTTTATTGAATTCATTTATCAGTTCTAGTAGTTTTTTGCTAGAATCTTTAGGGTTTTATATATACAGTATCATGTCACCTGTAAATAATAGCAATTTTGCTTCTTCCTTCCAAATTTAGATGCCTTTTACTTCTTGCTTGGTTTCCAGTACTATGTTGAATAAGAAATGCTTTTAGTTTCTGTGTGTTGAGGATGATGTTGTCTGTGGATTCGTCGTATATGGCCTTTATTATGTTGAGATATGCTCCCTCTATTTCACTTTGCTGAGATCTTTTAATAAATGGGGGCTGAATTTTATCAAATGCTTTTTGTTCATCATTAACATCATGTGATATTTTTTCTTTTTTTAAGATGTGTATAACATTTATTGATTTGCAGATATTTTACCAGTCTTGCATGCCTGGAATAAATTTTGCTTGATCATAGTGTATGATGTTTTTAATATATTGCTGGGTCCAGTTTGCTAATATGTTGTTGAGAATTTTAACATCTATCTTCATCAGCAATATTGGACTATAATTTTATTTCTTTGTAGTGTCTTTATCTAGTTTTGAATTAGGATAATACTGGCCTCATAAAATGAGCTTGGGAGTCTTCCCTCCACTTGAATTTTTTTGAAATAGTTTGAGAAGGATGTATGTCAGTTCTTCTTTGAATGTTTGGTGAAATTAACCTGAGGAGCCATCTGATCCAGGACTTTTGTTTGTTGGTAGTCTTTTAATGTTATTATTATTAGTACTTCAATTTAATTAGTTGTAATCAGTCTAATAAGATTTTCTATTTTTTAAATTCAATTTTGGAAGGTTGTATGATTTTAGAAATTTATCCGTTTTACCCATTTGTCCAGTTTTTTGGCATATAGATGTTCATAATATTTTCTTACAATCCTTTATATGTCTGTGGTGTCAGTTGTTACTTCTCTTTTATTTCTGATTTTATTTATTTAGGTCTTCTCTCTTTTTTTTCTTGATAAGTCTGGTTTATCTTTTCAAAGAATCAGCTTTTATCTCATTTTTTGCTTGTTTGCATAGTCTTGTGTGCTTTACTTAAAACCATCAAAGCCACTGAAAAATTAGACTTGTAATTAGTTTTCAGGGGCTATTTCTTGTTCTGCTGAGAGTGTACCTTCATTTACCAGGGGTGTGGGATATTTGCATGAATTCTCTTACTTATGTGAAGGTTAATTACAGAATGTAGAATGAACTCAGCTATTGTGGGTTGATAATTCCAAGTTTCAAGATTACACAAAAGACTTGTTGAGTCAGATAAAAACCAGGAGATCTGGGGCCAAGTTGACTTTTATTGCTTGATGGGAAAGAAGAGAGGAAGGGAGACATGGAAATGTACAGACCAGGTGTGGCTGAGAAGATATGGCTTCAGGAACCCTACATGCTCAGTGTTAAATCTGTGTTGTTTAGGGTATTTTTAATATATGCAATGGGCAGCTTTTTGGGGATGGTCACCCAGTAATGGGGAACCTGGCACCCTCTGATAACTTCTCCCTTTTCACTGTTTTTGGGACTTCTCTAGGAGGTTCTAATTCAAAGGAAACTTTTACTTTGGATGCTTCAAAAGTCATTTTACTCTATAGGTATGTCAAGTAAAAGGACTTCTCAGTGTGTTTTTGCTGGTAAAATCCAATGTGTTTTTGCTGGTTTTTGCATGGGAGAAAGATTATTTCTACTTGTGGATTTGTATTAGAAGATTTATGTATGCTCATTTACAAATATACACTCAGTACTCACTAGATGCCAGAAGTCCATGAGCACACTGCCTGTTTTAGACCTTGTGCCAAGTCTTGGCTCCTGAGGGATCAGAGCCTTGCACTTTTGGCTCTGGGTCAGCCCACAAACACTGGGAGTGCTGGTAGCCATGTTCTTGTCATGGCTGAAGCCCTCCAGGGGTTGGCTCTTTGTGGAGCTTCCTTGGCTGAGGCTTTCTTGGTCGAATCTCCTAAGTACAGCATACAAGCCAAGGCCTCCTGCTGAGTAATATAACCTAGGGGAAAGAAATAAGGGAGACTTTAAGGTTAATAGTTTTACAAAACAAATAAGCGAAAAACTGCAAATATTCAGATTCACAAAATTTCTTCTACTTTACAGGATAGAAACAATTGTATTTAGCACACCCAGATTTTTATGATTTTTGAAGACAGGAAGTATATTTCTTCTTTTGTATTAATCATTCAGTAAATTAATACATAGCCACTGATTATCATGACAGATCATTTGGAGAGGGGCTTGAGCCATGAAGAATCTTCATCTGAATTGTTTATCAGTATTAAATCTTTCTTCAGACCAGGAGCAGATATATTCAGCCTTTCTGTGTTATTAAAGTACAGTCTGCAGATCACCTACACAATTGTCTGGCTAAGACCACTTTTCATGATGCTTTTTAAAAATGAAGATTTCTGGTTCTACTCCAGATATCTTTGAATCATAAATTCAAAAAGTTAGACCTGGAAATCTACATTTTAATAACATACAGTTGGATTTTATGTGCACTAAACATTGAATATTCTGCTTCTAGGTTCATTGGTTTCTAAGCAATTTTATTCTGCAGACAAAGCTACCAGGTAGCTTTCTGCAACATTTCAATCATTGGCAACAGCTGAATCCTTGCTCTGCTATTTACTAGTCAATTTATTTAACTTTCCATGTCTCAATTTTCTCTTCTGTAAAATGTGGGTTATAGAGGCATCTACCATGTGGACATGTTTGTGTTTTTATAAGACAATACAAGCAAATACAAGCAAAGTACTTACAATAATTGCTGAAACATAGGAAGACCTAATAAGAGATAACTACTGTTATTGTTTTCATTATTAAATTACTTGCAAAAAATATGTTTTTCTTTTGTGAAAATACAGAAACAATAATATAAGTAGATGTGCTAGTGCCCAGTGAGTAGTTTAGAAAAGAAATGATAATAAATAAAGTTCTATGGGAGTTAGGAGAAGAGTATAATAGAGAGGAGCTGAAGACTGAAAACATTTTTGAAAGAAAAAAGATTTAACAACAATTATATCATTCTGTAGGTTGTTACTTATGATCTATGAAGGTCTTTCAGAACCATTATTTCATTTATGCTTCATAAAATCCCATGAGGTTCATAGGAGAAGAGAGACAGTGGGGCATGGGACAGAGAGTGCACAATCTTTGCAGGTGATGGTCCTAACTGACATTTACTATCTGTGTGAGCTTGATCAGGCTATATACCTGCCTGACCAAAATTTCCCACAACTGTTACCCAAAGTTTCCCACAATTTCCCACAACAGTTCCCACAACTGTTAACATGGGAGGAAATGAGAAAGCAAGCATAGAGCTCCAAGCACAATGTCTGGAACATGGTAAATGCTCAGCAATGCAAATATTCCTTTTGTGAATAAACCACATCTCTGAGTTTATGCAATCAGCAAGGAGCTGAGCTGTGGTTTTTAGCTTAGACCATCTGCTTGAGGCCATGGCTGTTTCTACTACATCAAGTTCCTGTAAATCTCGGAGTTGTTGATATTTTACAACAATCCACCCTCCAATTTTTTTAAACCCTCTTAATTTACCCATAAAACCTTCCTTCTATTGTCAGGGATAATTATTTTTAAACTTGGCCTGTCAACCACAGTGATAAAACAGCTTGTTGGCAGAGGCCATTCTATTCAAATTTTTATCAGGAAACAACTTCTGGCTGCAGTGCACAAGTCCTTTCTTGAGGTGCTTGGTCCGGGTCAGGTAGTTAAACTTACCAAGCAGCTGCTGGTGCCAAAGGCTGTGAATATATCGGGTCTGCAGGGCCTCCCACTGGGGCCTGGAGTTGTAAATCCTCATGATGCTGTAAAAGTAACGCTGCTGCCCTCGGGTTAGGTCCTGTCAGAGCACAGCAGGTGCTATTGATGAATTGGTAGAATTTACAGAATTAAGAGTGTCATGTATTCAAAGTTGACTTCCCCTGAAGTAAGATGCTTCTCTCCCCCTTTCTTTTTCTTGCTCTCTCTCTATATATAATATATACACTATATATATATATAGTGTGTGTGTATATATATATATATATATATATATATATATATATATATATATAATCAATTGGAAAACAACAATTGGGTAGTTGTCTTCCTTAGTTTACTTAAAAAAAATCTCTCACTGGCTTGTATAAAGGTGAAATGTCTAAGTAAAAGATTCTAAATAAGTAGGTGAAAGTTTTGGGCAGAGCGAGATCCAAGGATTTTTTAGTTTTCATCGATCTGTTATAGTCCCTGTTGAGAAAGGCAGGTTGTGAGAATCTACCCAGGTCTGGAAGTATGCCAGGCCTCTACAGGGGTAAAAGAGAACTTTCCACTGAAAGTTGTCAGTAAGCAGGGGGGATAGGTAGATGAACAGACTCACAATGTGATAAACGTTCAACAGAAGGAAAATAAACTCTGCCTGCACAGTCAAGGAAACTCCCTAAATGAGATCTTGATCAACACATTTAGACTTAAGGGTGAGTAGGAATTCCTTAAGGGGTTAGAATCCTGGTTCTAAAAGGCATCAACATCACCTGGTACTTGTTTGAAATGCACATTCTCAGGCCCACAGCATCAGAAACTCTGGGTGGTGTCCAGCACTGAGCTTTAACAAGTCCTCTAGGTGACTGTGATGCATGCATATGCATGCTAGAACTGGAGAGCCACAGGAGCAGAAGACAAAGAAGGTAGAAAGTAGTACAATTTCCTTTATAGGCACAACATATCTAGATTTTTTTTTTTTACTTTAGCCAGAACGTGGAGTCTGAGTTGAAAAAGGCTGCAACATGAGACAGGGGAAGGCCATGGAAAACTTTTCATGCCATGCTAAGATTTAAAGATTACCCTTTTTTATAAAGAACCATTTATTTAAGGCAGTGCTTCTCAACAGTGTGATTTTGACCCTCAAGAGACATTTGGCAATGTCTGGGGAAATCTTTAGTTGTCACAAATGGTGAGAGGGAGAAGGGATGTTACTGGTATTTGGTCAACAGAGGCCAGTGATGCTGCTGAACATCCTACAGTGCATGAGACAGCATCCAGTTCTTACAACAAAGAATTATCCAGCCCCAAATGTTACACATTTAAGCTGACCAGATTTGCATTTTAGAAAGATCATGGAGAAGGAGCTCACAGGAAGAGGGACCATTGATGTGGAGACAATTTGGAAGGCTGTCATCTATGCTAGGGAGAAACAGAAAGGGCTTGGGCTTCCAGTCAGGGACAGACAAATACCATATGATCTCACTTGTATGTGGAATCTAATGAAAAATGTAAACTGACAAAATAGAAACAGGCATGGACACATGGAACAGACTGACAACTGTCAGAGGGGAGAAGGAAGGTGGGGACTGGATGAAAGAAGGTGAAGGTGAGGCAGGACAGTGAGAAGCTAGGGTTCCTTGATAAGTGGAATAAGGGAAACTGAGACAAAATAATAAACAAGGCCTAACAATTTGAGCAATTTACAGCCAGCTAATGAATCACAAGGTTTTATCTTCCCTAACCAAGGACAGTTAGGAGCAAATGATTTATATACTCCAGACTGTCCCAGGGCAGAGTAGCCTTGGTCCCAGTCCCTCCTCAATGATGTTCTTTAAAAATAAAACTAACCAGAAAAATAACCTTGACCCCTCTGTATATACATTTTGATGAACAAGCTGAAGGACACACCTGGAAAGCTAATGAATATTCTATTAAGAGCCTCCCCTGAGATCACCCCTAAAATTCCAGCTGCTTCCAAAGAAAGATAAAAAGCCTCAAGACAACCAATCCATTTCACATTTTCCCTCCCTGGAGGATCCAGCACCTTTCCCTTACCCCACTTCTTCCCCTACAGGCTTGCATCTCCCAGACTCTAAGGGATCCCAGGAAACTTGCAACCAGGGAAGAAATGGGCAGTGGCAGCTCATCCTGGCTTACCCCCTGAACCTGTCTCCAAGGACCCCTTTTTCTCTGACTTCCCAGTGAGCTCACTTCTTTTACTGTGACTTCTATTTCTTAGAGAGCCAGAGCCCCACCTAGTCTCTCTCCTGTTTCTTCATCTATCTTAAGTCCTTCCTTATTTCACTATCCTCAGCTTTAATAAACATACTCTCAAAATCAACCGGACTCATCTTGTGAAATCTTTCCTATACAAGGTCAAGAACCTACACATTACTAGTGGGCCCAAGGCAGACCCACTCTGGCCCAGACCCCATCCAATAACAAAGGGATTAGCCAAACAGCATATATGCATAACCCATAGACACAGACAACAGTGTGGTGACGGCCAGAATGGAGGAGAGAATGGGGACCAGATGGAGGTGGGCAAAGTGCGGTGGGGAATGGGAACTATGTAATAGTGCCAACAATAAAAATAAAGTTAAAAAAAGGGGTTCTGGACTTAAGTTACTATTATATACTTAATAGTTTTTTAAAAATTTTTCTATGCACTTTTTTCCAAGATTTAATTTATTTATTTTTAGACAGAGGGTAAGGGTGGGAGAGAGGGAGAGAAACATCAATGTGTGGTTGCCTCTCATGTGCCCCCTACTGGGGACCTGGCCCACAACCTAGGCATGTGCCCTGACTGGGAAAAGAACCAACAAAACTTTGATTCGCAGGCCAGTGCTCAATCCACTGAGCCACACCAGCCAGGGCCTATGCCTAATATTTCTTAAGTATTTATTGTATGCAGATGAGGAAACTGAGATAGTGACATAAAAATAAAGATAAAATAAGTTTATCCCAGGCCAGAAAATTCAAAACAATAGAATTTTAAAACTACTTGATAACTATGTAATAAATCTAAACTTGAAGTAATTATTTATAAAAATGACTTTTATCTGTTAGAAATTTTGTTTGGAGTTGAAATATGTGAGCCAGTTTTTTTTTTTTTTTGAAGTCTAAAGATCTTAAACCAAAAAATACATAAAGAGTGAAAGCAACAAAACCAAGTACTTCAAAATTTGAGACATCATTTCAACTTTACAGTTCCTGGATTACATCTTTTAAAAGATAATATATTTGAAGGAAATGAATTACTAATTAAGTCTTTCAAATGACTGAGAAAAATATAATGTGAAAATTCCAAGCCAATTTCAAGAGCAGAGCTCCAAAATGTAATGGGAGTTTCCATTATATTACATAAAACTGTAAAAGTTATAGTTTTGCTGAATAAAAACAAAAAGTCCACTTCTTTTTCTTAGTATAACTGTCAACTTCCAAAATAAGAAGTAACAGTAACATTTCTAATACTCTTATTTAGTTGCTCATTCCTCCTTCTGGGGATAGCAGAGAACTGAAATTTTGACAGAGTATTTATGAGAATGACTTGAACTAATTTTGACTGAAAGGAGCTAACAGCTTTGTTAGCAGGGAACCAGAGTGTGGTCAGTCAGTGAGTTTCCCATCACTGCTGTGGGTAATCCACACTCATTCACTCCCACACACTGTCAACACGCCGGGAGGGCCTATACTGGGCCCATTGTTCTTGCTACTTCTGGGTAAACAAAGACATGAAAATTCCTCAAGCCTTGAAGGAGACACAGACAAGGCCTCTTCATCTGTGAATAATATGCTGTACCTTCAGTAATGACGCATCAGCAGAGGGTGGGACTCGAATGCAAGGAATCTGTGGAATAGTCTGAAGCTTTTGTTGTCTTTTCTGTTTTTTTCCCATTCTTTATCCTGTACCTCCAAGGAGCAACAAAGCATAGCATAAAATTGCATTTTGTTCACAAATTTTGGGAATGTACCTAAGTAAATAAGTAAGCAAGTAAATAAACAAATAAATAAATTTTATTTGTTTCAAGGGATAAGAAATTTTCTCACATGTTTCCTAGTAAGTGGATTTCACCAGACCGCTTAGTTCTGCGCTTTCCCCTGTTCTCATCCTTTTTTCATGGGAGGAGGAATTCAGAGCCCCAAGTCTCTCTGCTGCACACTGTTCTTGGAAGACATGTGTTGTAGAGCCATACAATGTCACAACAGTTGCTACTTAATAATTTTAAGCAATATTTAGTATCTTCTCTAATTCTAAAATTAATAGGTGTCATTATGAAAAATTCAAAAAAATTAAAAATTAAATAAAATAACACAACAGCAACCATAACCTAGCTTTCCATTACTATTGTTAGCATGTGATTGATTTCTTTTTATTAACTTTTCTGTGTACCATGTGTGTGATTTTGGAGGTCAGTCATAGTTTATGTGTTGGGTACTTTTGCCAACTTATTAAATATCCTATAAAATATGACTTTCAGTGACACTATAGTATACTTTTACTTAATTCTCCATTTCTTGCACAATTAGATTTGCAATTTTATAGCTCTATACTAAAAAAGCAACTAGTAAATCTAGCCACATTTTTGCCACTTGCCTGACAAAGATACAAAATGAAGTCACACCTGCTTATGAGTAAATCTTCTCTCCATGTAATTTAGGATTTAAAATATGAGATGTATATAATAATTAAAAAATTAACAATCAAAGAAGAATAGACATATTGGAATAAGATTGAAAGACACAGAATGGGAACCCCAGGCATTTTCTCCTCTGTTCACAACTTTGCTCTTGGTAACAATGCCTATCTTATCAGGTTGTTTGATTAACTGAGATCATGAATATAGAACACTCACTCTTTATGTTCCTTCTATTTCTCCTCTCCTCTATTGTATGTTCATGCACATGTACATGTACAAGTGCACAACAAAAACACACCTAAGAAACATTTTAACATGTGAGAAAACTCTGGTTCTGAGTTCACAGAGCTCAGGCTTAGATGTTCCAAAAGAGAAATGTGTTAGGAAAACATCAGTCAACATCTCCATGTATCCTGTTCCCATGATATGAACTTACAAAGTAAACTATAAATATTTAATACTGCTTTTCTTAGACATGCACTCCAGAAAACACACCAACCAAGACATACTCTTTTAATATTCCCTGTGATAGAGGCCAAACTCTATCCTGTACTCAAACCATCTCCATATCCCTTCTCCCATTTTCCAGATCTGTAGAGCAGAGCATAAATATTTTTCAAAGCTAGAAAGATTTCTTCTTCCATAAAATAGCATAAGAAATGACTGATGATATTTCTTGTGACAACAATTTATATGTACTGAGAAAACCCATCTTACCTATTCAAGTGGTCTGTACCTGACACAGTTTGATTAAAATGCTTGGGTAGATAATTCAGGATGAAAAATTCACAAAGTAACATATCTGAAACAAAAAGACAAGTTTGCTTAAAAGAAACTTACCCTGTACTGCAGTCTCTTCCTTTTTAAAAGCACCCATTCATATTCCAAGAATTTTTTGCAAGGTCTCTTTCTTCTTGCAGTGGTGGGGTGAAAATTCAATCTGTTGATAAGCTGATATCCAAGCAACATCATGTGATTAAACAAAGAGCTGGGAGAATTTGGCCTCATGCCTTCTGCTTCTGGACTACATTCAACTGCATAGTTTAATCTTTTTTTCTTCCAGATTGTGTCTAATCAAGTGTCAACTTCTAAATTTATCATATTTGTGTAATATATGGACATAGGAGAGGAAAGTACATGGAAATGGAGAGGGTGAATGTTAAAGGTCAAGTAATCCTTTGGAACCACAGGCCTTGCATGAATAGTTCCCAGGCTTGGAGTCAGTAGCCCCCATCCCCGTTGCTCAGAACCAATGAAGAAGCTAAATATAGAGGTGCAGGCATCCATTTGACTGTGGTAACATGGGATTTTTACATAGTTCAAGATAATGTTCCTCTCTTAGTTTTGGAGGACTACAATGTTTTCCATATTTAATCTTGGACAGAGGTTATATATGATGATAATGGACCTATGGCACAAGGTTCTTGCCACACTGATGTCATCAGCGTGCATCCCACATTTTAACCTGGTTCATGAGAACAATCTTACCCCTTCCTCTGGGCTAGCATTATTACTAGAGACTTCCTTTCTTTCTTGAGAAATCTCTTTCTGAATGCCAACTTTACCTGCAAAGATGAAAAGTTTTTAGAGAAAATAGAAAAAAATGTCAAAAGAAAACCATAAATTAAAAATTATTGGAAGGCTTAGAGGAAGGAAAACACAGGTAGATAATGGTAAAGAAGAAGGAAAGGACTCAACAGACACAAACATTAACATTTTTTTCAATTATTTAAATGCAAATATTCTGGACAATAAACATAGTACAAACAAGAGTTTATAAGCGCTAGTGAATACCACGAAAAGTCTCACTGGATCTGAGAGTTTGGTGAGTTCCTACTGAGAGACAAAGAAAAGTTGAATGCAGAGTTAACATCGTCAATTGAGTCTTCCTTAAATGTTTTGCCTTCTGGAGCATACCACATATGCTCACTGTTACTTACAGATGTTGATTCATAACAGTGTGCATTAGACCCTGACCAATCAGAAAAGTGGAAATAGATCTAGGTGTTCCCCACAGAGAGGGAGTCAGATATAAGGAATCTGTTACAAAAGTATTGGAATGGGCTAGAGGAGCAAAACAAGAAAGCTTAGCTGACCAAAGATTGGAAATTACACTCCAATATGATCACACCTGGAACTGGACAACAAAAGGGAAATGATTTCACCCAGGGTCCATGAACACTTAACCTCTGAGCTGCTTCTGCTGGGGCACTGCTGCTTGAACAGTGACTCAGAACCCACTAGTCACCAGCCACCCTTGCTCCATGTTCTTTCCAGAACTGCTCGTGTTACCATTGTGACCACTACCGTCACTGCCCTGCTGCTGCTGCTGCTGCTGCGCTTGATGCTGTTGCCTCTGCCAAATGCGAGTAGAAACCACGAGAATGGCTTACTCTTGAATACGGGTTTCCATTTCCTACCTCCCATTGGATGCCAGCTGGGGAAAGATGTTGTAAAATGTATTTTGCAGTCTTCCCACTGCTGTGGTAAAAAGAAGGTTAAATATGAAGTTGAGAGATAATGGAACACATGGGGATTACATCAACAAAAATCTGAGAGAGACTTATGAAGTCAGGCAGAAGGTTTAAGGACTAAATATACAGTTAATGTTTGCCTATGCCATTGAAGTTTGGAATTTCATAAGAAAAGGCAAAATAAAAGATAATTAACTAGCTCTATAGATGGTATCAAAGAATGAGATATGTATTTTTGATTAATATCTTAAGATTCAATAATGATAAAACAATGCATATCATCAGTTTTGGACAAAAGAAATTGTTTTCACAAAGAACAGCTATACTTTTCAAAAGAATTTAAAACTGCAAAAAACTAAAAAAACAATAGAAACACCCACCATCTAATTACTATAGAGCAGTAATTTTTAAACTTTTCATCTCATGGCACACATAAACCAATTACTAAAATTCTGTGGTACACCAAAAATATATGTTTTTGCAATCTGACAAAAAATAGGTATAATTTTGATTCACTCACACCAGACAGATGTTACTGTGTTGGTAGTTGTCATTTTTTAATTTGACAGTCTAAAGGAAAAGACATCAGTGCCCCTGACTAAACAGTCAGGAATTGCATATTTTAAAAAGTCTTGCAGCACGCTGGTGGAAACTTGCTGCGCTAGAGCAGGGGTCCCCAACCCCCAGGCCACGGACTGTTACCAGTGGCCTGGGGGACACAAGCAGCAGGTGAGGGCAGGCAGTGGCCAGCACCCAGCAATGGAAGTAGAACTCCACCTCCTGTCTCTCTCCACATCCTTCACCTGGTCCCTGGAAAACTGTCTTTCACAAATCCATTCCCTGGTGCAAAAAAGGCTAAAGACTACTCACTGGGTTAGGAGATGGAGGAATTGAGCAAAAAGGAAAAATAACTCACAGACGTGGACAACAGTATAGTGACTGTGGGTGGGGGCAGTTTACGGGAATAAACATAATGGAAAAAATACAATACGAAATACTATGTAAAAAAATTGAAGTCACTGCTCTTGTCTAAGGAGAAGCTTGGGGTAGGGGACCCAGGCAGTAACCTCAGTACACTGAGCTAAACTGAGCAGTGACCTCACTTCCTGACAATAGAGCCCAACAGAACTTGGAACCCTGGTAACCAGGCAGCCACATTCTAAACCTGTCCCTACCTGGCTCAGTTGGCTGGAGACTTTGACACCTGACAAGATGTTTTCATGTTGTCTATCTGAATCCAGAGGCCATGGCCCAAAAAAAAGCAGTGATGGTAATATTTCTCTGTGGCTGCCACTGGGTCTAAAATCATCCCAGACACCTGTAGGTATTTTCACAGTGGGACCCAGAGGTAACATAGGATGGCCCAGGGCTGTTTTGTTTAGGCCAGGCCACCTCTCCCATTCCAACTGAGAAGCCCTACGCCCCACCCCTTATGCGTGTATGCCTGTGCGTGTGTGCGTGTGGAAGGGGGCTAACATGGGGAGGGTGTGCCCAGCAGGAACTGGCTGAGGGAGGTAGGATCAGAAGTCTGGTGGGCAGGTCGTGTTCACACTCCAGGTCAA
>PVIA01016816.1:0-17651 GCA_004024845.1 Tonatia bakeri | reverse complement strand
AGGCTCTACTTTCCAGCACTGGGATCCTGGGTTACGCGCAATGCCTTGCTTCACAATCACCACCTTGCTGGGTCTTTTGGTTACCACCCCTTGGCTGGGGTTTGCCAGCCAGCGCTTGCACACTCAGGATCCACCCGCTGCTGTGTTATGCACCTGGTCCCAATGCTCTTTGTTCCACTTGACCCCTCTCTGCCCTCCTTCCCAGCTCCGCCCCTCCTACCAGTCTGGACGAATGTGTATATTTTAACTCCTTGGTTGTTTTACTTCCGTACAGTTCAATTTTTCTGTCAAATCTGGTTGTTATATTGTTTCTAAATTGTTGCTGACCTTATTTTGGTTGTGTGAGGAGTCACACTATGTCTACCTATGCCTCCATCTTGGCCGGAAGTCTAGATTCAATTGTTGATAGTTGTAAATTTATTAGCATTTTAATGTTCATACTTTTGATCTTCTTTTTCTTAAGTCTCTTTAACATTTCATATAATAAGGGCATGGTAATGATGAACTCTTTTAGCTTTACCTTTTTGGGGAAGCATTTTATTTGCCCTTAAATTCTAAATGATAGCTTTGCTGAATAGAGTAATCTAGGTTGTAGGTCTTTGCTTTTTATTGCTTTGAATACTTCTTGCCAGTCCCTTCAAGCGTGCAAGGTTTCTTTTGAGAAATCAGCTGACAGACTTATATGAACTCCCCTGTAGGTACCTAACTTCTTTTCCCTTGCTGCTTTTTATGTTCTCTCTTTATCTTTAACCTTTAGCATTTCAATTATGATGTGTCTTGTTGTGATCGTCTTCAGGGCCATTTTGTTTGGGACTCTCTGTGCTTCCTGGACTTGTATATCAATTTCTTTCACCAAATTAGGGAATTTTCTTCCATTATTTTTCAAGTAAGTTTTCAGTTTCTTGTTTTGTCCCTTCTCCTTCTGGCACCCTTATTATTCAAATGTTGATACCTTTGAAGTTGTCTCAGAGGCTCCTTAACATATTCTTGTTTTTTGGATTCTTTTTTCTTCTCACTGTTCTGATTGATTTTTTTTTCTTCCCTATGTTCTGAATCATTGATTTGATTCTTGGCTTCAACCACTCCATTGTTGGTTCCCTGCAAAGTTTTCTTTATTTCACTTAGTGTAACTTTCATTCTTCCTGGGTCTTTCTTATGCTGTTGAAGTACCCAATGGGTTCCTCGAGCATCCTAATAACTAGTGTTTTGAACTCTGCTTCTGATAGATTGCTTATCTCCATTTTGTTTAGTTCTTTTTCCAGAATTTTTTTTTATTTGGGACATTTCTTTTTGTCTCCTCAATTTGGCAGCCCCCCTGTGTATGTTTCTGTGTATTGGGAAGAGCTGCTTTGACTCCCTATCTTACTAGTGTGGCCTATTGTAGAAAAGCGCACTGGTAAGTTGGATGGGGCAGAGTCTTAGGTAATCGCCACAGCAGGGCAACCCTTGTGAACCAGGTTGATGGAGTCTTCAATATGGTGTTGCCACTTTATGGCTCTGTGTGGGGGAGGGCTCAGAACAGGAATAGTGCTGCTGTCTGGCTTCTGTAGTTTTGTTGGGGAAGTAGCTGTCCCTGGCAATTGCCTTGAGGCCAGACATTTCAGTTTTTCTCCATATGCCTCCGGGGCTCTTCCAGCTGCTTCCTGGGTGCTGGAGCCCAGAGGGAGTGAGTCTGCATGAGTCCTAAATACATTATGGGCTGTTTAAGATCCAACTGCTGTGAATCCTGCAATTTCTTCTGCCACCCAACCTCCACTGGTTTTTATAGCCAGAAGTAATGGGGACTTACCTTCCTGGCACTGGAACCTTGGGCTGGGTGGTCTGGTGTGGGGCTGGGGTCCCTTGCTCTAGAGCTCTTCCCAATTTTTATCCACCACACATGCGTATAGGACCACCCAATCTGCATCTCCATGTCTCTGTGCCTCTGCGTGTTTCTTCCTCTCCTACCTGTCCAGATGAATGTGACTTCTTTAATTACTTGGTTTTTGAGCTTCCATTGGGTTCGATTTTTTTGATGATTCTGGGTGATAGTTGTTTTGTTGTTCAGTTTTAATTTTTTGCTGTGGTTGTGTGAGGAGGTGAGTAGTATTTATCTATATCTCCATTTTGAGTGGAAGTCACACCTCTGCTTAATAGTCTAGGTAAGAATGGAAGCCATCCCTGAGCTCCAGTAGAGTAGGGCTAGGCAGGGGCTTGGGCACTATGGAGGGGTGGGGAAGCAGGCATTATGGAGAATGGAGTATGTGTGACATGGAGGTACAAACAATATATAGGCCATACTATTTGCACCCTCTTCTTTATATTCTTAGTTGTAGAACTTCTCTTTAGCTGGATTTCAGGTGGTTCTTAATGATGGCTCTTCTGTAGTTTAATTGTAATTTTGATGTTATTGTGTGAGGATGTGAGTACCACATTTACCTACACCACCATCTTGACTAGAAGCTAAGAAAACAATTCTTAAAGCAGCTTCTCAAACTAAGACAATAAGCCCTGATACTTTTATTATGTATTCTGGCTTTTAGTTATATGCAGTTTAGCACTTTTCATATGCTCCATTTTCTTTTGGATTATTGTTGTTTTGAGGAGGTAAGTCTTCTCAGTAAGGTTGTAAACCTAGTAAAGGCATATACATAGAGAGAAACTACATGCCCTACATGATTGAAGTCCCTATAGCAATGCATTAATGTAGTTGGATTAAAATGCTGCCAATATTTGATTTATTCTTCCCTTTTCATTTACTACATCTTAAACATGTTGAAGTTTGCATGTAGATTATACCTTGACTGTTGCATGAAGGCTAAATTTATGGCAGATAGAGAAAAGTTAAGTTATTATTGCAACAATGGAAGGAAGACTCAACAAGAATCAGGATTAAGTAGGCCAGTGGTTGTAGGCATGAAGAGGAGACAGATTTGTGGCCTGCTTAGGTAGTGAAATATGTAGGATATATTTGGTAGTATGGTACAGTCAAAAATAATTCCTAGAGTTGATTTGAATTCAGGAAATTTAGGTTTGATTTTTTTCAGTTTTTAGTTGTGTGATTTGGACCACTTGGAATTTTATTTACATAGTCTTTGGTTTTGTTTAACTATTTGCTTTATTAAGGATAATAATACTACCACATAAGGTTGTTGTTTGGATTAAATTGAATATATAACAAGCTTTGTCAATTCTAAAGTACTACATAAAAGTTAGACATTATTTACTTCTTCAAAAGTATTGTATTTCAAGGGAATACTAATAGATATTTACAAATCCATCTCCAAAAAAAGGATCTGTATCTGTTTTTTTGGTGTGTGAGGGCATCTAAAAGGAGACATTGGTGAAGTATTTTTAGTATCATGTAAGTTGTTTTCCTTGCTACTAATAAAGATACTAGGGTATAATAATAATAATAATAATAATAATAAAAAGCTAGAATGCAAGCCTTATTCCTTAAAGCCTAGTTCAAATTTTCAGTACTCAATATGTTGATGGTAAAGTCACATTCTATACCTTCACCTGGTTTTCCCCATCTGTTAACTAGGGTATTGAAAACACTTCTAATTTATACCATCAGGTAGTAACTACCTTTCAATTCCCAACATTTCTGTTAATCCACTTCAAGAAGAATTCCTGAACTAGTTTCAACTCTTGCCAACCTAATGGAAATGATAACCTTCCAATTGGAGAAATTAATTCTTATTTTCCTGCAGCTTCATTAGAAAATATTGAGTAGTATAATTTTTTCTATTCCCATCTTCCTCAAAGGACAATCAGGACCTTGTATCTGGGAAGCCGATTTGTCCTAGGTCTGTGATTAGGTATTGTTATTTTCCCTAGTATGGCCTTCCTGGTTTCCTCCATGGTAAATATTTTTTCTACTTGCTCATTATTTCATTATTGAAGGTAAGTGTTCCCATTCCTTAAGGCCTACCTAAACTATTAACATCCCTGAAATTGTCTTCATTCTGCAGGTTTTGCTATTTTTTTTTGTTGTTGTTGAAGGCCATAGTATTGTTTAGTGACTAACTCAAACTATTTTTACAAAGACTATTTCTTGTCATGTATGGTCACTGAAATTTCTGTTCTTAACTTGTGTTCAGCTAATGTTTTTAAAGAGTTTTCCTTGACCTTCAGAAGCTAAAACAAACAAGCAAGCAAATGACACCTCTGTTAGTCTTTGCAGATTAGTTCTGTTAGAGAACAGTACTTCAATATCTTGTCTGAGCCTAGGTACAAGCCCAAGGTGAAAGCTTAGAGTATTCTAAGGTCTTTTCTTTGCAGAAGTCTTTTTTTAAATATATTTATTTTTTAAAGATTTTATTTATTTATTTATTTTCAGAGAGAAGGGAAGGGAGGGAGAAAGAGAGGAAGAGAAACATCAATGTGTGGTTGCCTCTCATGTGGCTCCTACTGGGGACCTGGCCTGCAACCCAGGCATGTGCCCTGACTGGGAATCAAATCAGTGACCCTTTGGTTCGCAGCCTGTGCTCGATCCACTGAGCTACACCAGCCAGGGCTGCAGAAGTCTTAAGTAGCCGCACACATGACTTTCTAAATTACCATGGATGCATGGCTGCTTTTGTATATCCTAGTTTCACAAAGAAACTTTTCCCAGGTTTTTGTCACATGTCTTAGGTGGTCTGTTGTATATTTTGAATACAGTTTTTTGCACCCAGTAACAACAGGGTTGTTAGTCCAGGTTTAAAGTGTTTTTGAGCAAAGTCTACTACTTTTCTAGACTTAATTCCAAGTAAGATGAAACAGAAATTAGGTCCTTGTATTAGTCTTTCATCTAACTACAGATAGGTTACAAGAATCATACATAAGTTTTCAAGTAAGGTCTGCTCTGCTCCCTCCAAGACCAGAGACCATGGTTTTACTTTGGGAACACAGGTTGCCAGCACTTAGAGACCAAGATCATTGCCACACTCAGGAAAGGACAGATAAAACACCACAAAACTTTCCTACTATTTTTAAGTTGCATTTTTCTTAATACAGTGTTTGGTTGCTGTAAACTTTTGACTGTTTTCCAGAGTTTTGACAAATTTATTTTTATCATCACCCAAGGACATTTTTTCATTGAGGGAAGAGAGAGAGAGATGGGAGAGAGAGAGAAACATTAATGGTAGATAAACATAAATCAGTTGCCTTCTTGCATGTGTCCAGACTGGGGACCAAACCCACAACCTGAGCATGTGCCCTGACCATAAATTGAACCCAAAGCCCTTTGGTCCACAGGATGATGCTCCAACCAACTGAGCTACACCAGCTAGGGCAGAGTTCTGACAAACTAGATTCTGACAATTTCTGCTTGTTCTTTTATATTTCTTTCGGGGCAGGGGTAGACAGAAGCTTAGAGTTGCCTACTCCACCATTGTGCTGATATCACTCATCTATACTATTATTTATGTTCACATAATTACTCAAACTTGTGTGTGTGTGTACTCAAATTACTACTGGCATTACTTACTTTCAGTCTGTAGAACTTCCTTAAATATTTCTTATAATCCAGGTGTGCCAGCAGTGAATTCTCTGTTTTTAAGTGGAAATGTCTTTATTTCTTATTCATTTTAAAAAAAATTTAAAAAGATTTTATTTATTTATTTATTTTTAGAGAGAGGTGAAGGGAAGGAGAAAGAGATGGAGAAACATCAATGTGTGGTTGCCTCTCTTGTGCCACCTACTGGGGACCTGTCCTTTAACCCAGGCGTGTGCCCTGACTAGGAGTCCAATCAGTGACCCCTTGGTTCACAGGCTGGCACTCAATTCACTGAGCCACATCAGCCAGGGCTCTTATTTATTTTTTAAAATATAGTTTTACTAGATGTAGGGCTCTTGGTTGACAGTTTTTCTTTGAGCATTTTGAATATGTTATCAGATTGTTTTCTGGCCTCCAATGTTTCTGATGAGCAGTCAACTATTGATGTTATTGGAGCTTCTTTATAAATGACAAATCATTTTTCTCTTACTGCTTTTAAGATTTTCTTTTTTCTTATCTTTTAGTGCTTTACTATCATGTGTCTCTTTTGGGGTTTTTGCTTTTATCCTATTTGGAGTTCATTAAGATTCTTGGATGTGTAGATTAATCCTTTTCAAGAAATTTTGAGCCCTTGCTAGTATGGCTCAGTGGATTGAGTGCCTACCTGTGAACAGGGTCACAGGTAGGCACTCAAAGGGTCGCTGCTTTGATTCCCAGTCAGGCTACATACCTGGGTTGTGGGCCAGGTCCCCAGTGGGGGATGTGTGAGAGGCAACCACACATTGATATTTCCATCTCTTTGTCCTTCCTTTCATCTCTCTAAAAATAAATAAAGTCTTCAAATTTTTTTGAAAACTTTGAACCATTGTTTTTCAAATACTTTTTCTTATACTTTCTCTCTCCTCTCTTTCTGTCACTCCCATTGTGCATATTTTGATACCCTTAATGATATCTCACATTTTCCTGAGGTTGTCTTCATTTTTCTTTCTTCTCTCTCATTTTCAGATTTTACAATCCTGTTGACCTGTTTTAAGTTTTACTAATTCTTTCTTCTGCCAGTTTAAATATACTGTTTAGCTCCTCTAGTGAAACTTTCATGAAAGTTATTGTACTTTTTAGCACTAGAATTCCCATTTGGTGCTTTTTTATAATTTCTACATCTGTATAGATAGTTTTTGTTTGATGGGACATTGTCATCATAACCTCCTTTACTTCTTTAAGTATCTTTTTTTAATTTCTTTGAACATGCTTTTAGTTACTACTTGGAAGTTTTTGTGAAATCTGACATTTGTTCCATTTACAGGTTGTGTCCTGTAATCTGATTTTTTCCCCTTATGTGTGTCAGCTTTTCCTCTTTCTTCACATCTGTCCTAAATTATTTTTGAAACTGGACATTTTAGATAATACATTGTAACAACTCTGGGTACGGGCCCCTTGTCCCCCTCATGGGCATATTGTTGTTGAATTAATTCAGTGAATTCTATTTTTTCCTGTAGTGTGAGGCCTCTTATGTTGCTCATTAGAGGGTTCAGCCTGAGTATGCACACAGTCACCCTGGGGTGACAGAGGTTTTAGTGGGGCTCTTTTACTGTTTGTTTCCTTCCCTGACTACATGTGGATAACAATAAGTTCCACTAATTGCAGGCTCATTTGTATATTGTTTTAATTTCTTAAATTAAAAAAAATACACTTTACTTTTTTCCCAGAATACTCTAACTCCTGGAGAAAGAAGGCAAGAAGTTGCAGAAACAATGGTGGCATTAGCTCTTGGAAGAGTTAAGGCACAAGACTGAAAACCTGGAGGATTAACAGGTATGGCTTTAGCAGAGTGACAATTGAATGGGGTAATTGTTGTAGTAATGGTGATGGTAAGGAATGGGTGGTGAGGTTAGAATTTTTGAAAATCTTGTTATAGATACATAAAAATGATTAAGAAATGTAGTTTTCTAGTTTTTCCACTCTTCCTACTTGCTAAAAAGAATTCTAACTTGGTATGCCCTAGACTCCTTTTCCTGCACTCTGGAGAGTTCTGCCATATAGACTAACTCTTGAAGTTTTGTGACATAGAATGAATCAATAGTAAAGAGAGCATACAACAATATTAAGAGGCATATAGAATGGAGAGCTGGAGAGCATTTTTATGGGTTATAAAGAGAAAAGTTCGGATTTATGAAGGAAGTGGATGAAAGAGAAGGGACATTTTTAAGGAAGTGTTAGTATGGTTTATAAGTCCTTATTCACAGTTGTGCTGGTTATTCTCCACTTGTTCCTGCAGCGTCATTCTCCATCATTTTCTTCTCTGCTTTGTGCCCTTAAAAGTTCTAGACACTGCATCTCCTGTGTCTGTAGCTGGGTCTAGGGTCAGGTTCAGTAAACAGGAGTACTAGCATAAGATCAAAGGATGGGAAGAGAGAAAATTTAGGTAGGGCATTGATTCCTTACCCCATGCTCAACCTGGCTATGCTTTTCGAACTGGCTGCAGTCCTTTAATAACACCCACAATTCTTGTTGAGGAGCCCTTCCCCCACAGCTACAGCTCTCACTGAGTTTTAGTACCACCATTCTTCTCTGGCTCCTTCAGTCCTGAGCTTATTAGCAGCTTCCCTCCTTTCTTAGTCCCTGGGCACTTTACCATCTTTATTGATTTCTCTTACCCTGACTACCTCCTTGTAAAAATGACCCCTATAGTATACCTTCCTCACTTATACCATTTGAGTATGCCATCTGTGTTCTGCTGGAACTCTGTCTGATATAACAATGTTTAAGAAATATAAATAAATACTTGGCTTATTTTGAAATTACTCTTGATTGTATAGACTGTTTTTGGACAAGATACAAATTTAGGTGTAAAGACAATAAAAATCTTGTAAGCATATAGGATAATTTTAGCCTCTTATGTAAGAGTCTATAACTCTAACTAGGAAAGGGGCATGAGGAAGTGAATTATGTTTCTGGCAGGGTTTTGAGGTAATATTGGATAAATTTAGAAAAGAAATAGATTTCATACTTATTGCTCTATCTGTGGACTTCATGATTTTAGACATGTAATTTTATTTCCTAATGGCTTTGACTTGTCTTAATGAAGTCAGCTAATGCTTTCCTTTAATTTTAATAGAAACTAATTTGATTTCCTTCTTGCCTTTCTAAATTATAATTTCTTTTCTATTATCAAAGAGCTATAGCTAACACATATGGACTGCCTGAGTCCGTAGAATCAGTTTTTTTAAAGATTTTACTTATTTATTTTTAGAGAGAGGGGAAGGGAAGGAGAAAGAGAGGCAGAGAAACATCAATGTGTGGTTGCCTTTCACATGTCCCCTACTAGGGACCTGGCCCACAACCCAGGCATGTGCCCTGACTGGGAATCGAACCGGCAACCCTTTGGTTCACAACCTGAACTCAATCTACTGAGCTATACCAGCCAGGGCCCCTAGAATCAGTTTTTAATAGGTTTAATATTAGTATATGCAGATAGAACATAATGCTTATTACAAGAGATTCTGTTGCATATAGCAAATTTGTGGCAATGTTTGATTCCAGAAAATTAAGGAGCTGTACTTACAATTTCAGATCCTTGGGTAGGTGCTCCTGGTGATTGGTTGTTAGTGCAGGATGACCAATGAGAAGACAGTTGAACAAGTACAAAGAGCTGTGTCTATTTCATGCTTACTTTCCTTGGCTTTTCAGAAAGCATCACTTTTTTCCATCTTTGTACAAGACTTTCATCTAAAGCTATATTCATGAAGAGCTGCATATGGAGAAAGCCATTCTAAAGTGTAATGTTGAAAGAAAACCTGGTGTGAGTCTTTTCATAAGAAAGTAGTTTCTAATTTATCTTTAAGCAAATTTAACATAGGAAATTCCAATTTTATATATCATATATAGCACATTTGTAACATGTTTTCTTTTCCCCAGCATTTTTTAAAGTACCTGCAGAGTCTTGCTAAGGAAACAACTTGACTCATAAACATTTGTAACTCTCAGCTATTTTCTGAACTAAATTCTCTGTAAAGTCTGGGCTTTAAGCCACTATTCCATTAGGTTTGTCTAAGAAAATTTTGTGGCTTATCCCAGACAAGGTAAGTAGGGCAGCCTGCTTGGCAACACTGCTGCTTACGTCCTTCTTTCTTGGTTTTCCTCTTCTGTATTCTCAAAGAAGCCTTCCCAGAAAGATTTTAGCTATAATCTTTAATTCCCAGACTTCTCTGACCAGTCAGTATGAGATCTTAACAAATGGGGATCATTATCAAACATTTGGGGCACAGCTGGAGGACTGATGAATCTCCCACATCACACCCTACCCTGACAAGCCCAAATCCTGTGAAGCTCATCTGGCTAAAGTCTTCAGAGCAAACATAAACAAGGCAGATCAAGGAGCCTTGAGACATCATTAAATTTTCCTTCCTGCCTCTTGTAACAGTGCATTAAAGTTCTGGTTTAATGAATTGCTTATTTTAACATCCATTTTACATGACCCAGATTGTTATAGAAAAGCCTTTCTGAGTCCACAAGGCAGGAATTGGTTTGTCTTTAGCTATAGTCTGGGGAAAAGTATCATGCTTAGCCTTCATTTTCTGGCTTTGAGAGACCAATGTCGGTATTTGTGACTTAAGTCCTTGTACTTTAAGAAGCTAAGAAAAAATGAGGGCAGAGTGGAGGGAAAGTGAAAAACCATTTATTGAGCATTCATTATATGCCAGAGACTTCTGTAAAGGGTTTTACACACAGTACTTTAGTTAATCCTCATTAAACCTTAGTAAATAGATGCTATTACAAGTCCCATTTGACAAAAGAGAAAACTGACCATGTTGATTGAAGTCACAAGATACACATTTCAATAGCAGATCTGGGATCTAAACCCAGGTTTATCTGGCTCTATAATCTGTGCAATTTTTATTATACCATGATATGATCCACTTTGTAAGGTACCCATCTCTTTGAGTTTCCCAGACATTTTGAGCCAGGTTTTCATGGCTGGAGAGCATCCCTGACAACATTATATCAAACTGAAAGGGATATTTGGCTTTTACAGCTCATCTCTCTGCCTCTGGGTAAGATTGCAACTACACTGTGAGATGACGTGCAGGAATCATTAACTTCGAAGATCTTCCTGTACTTTCTTATAGGAATGGGCTTAATCTGCTATTTTAGAATCATAGTATTTGCATTTTAATGCTACTTCTGCCATACTCATAGCCACTTTCACATCTCTTACATTGAGCAGGTGATGACTGATACTGGCATTGTTCTGTGGTGCTTCTCTTCCATACCCAATAACCACAAGCTGGACTGAAAAGACAGCAGGATTCTAATTATAGCCATGTGACCAGAGACACTCACTGTTTCCAGATATGAAGGAACCAGGTAGGATGTGGATCTTACCCTGAGGTTTGTAAACCTTAGTGATGCCACTGCTAACCATTTTGTCTTACTGTTGCTTCTGCTGCTCTACCTACTACAGGTGCTGTTTGGGGGAACCCATCTACAGAATGCCCCTGCTGCTCCTTGAAGTTTCATAGTCTTCTTTTGGCTGTATAGCTTTTAAAGTATCTAGAGCTCCTGGGGTCTCCTGGTTTAGTTGGAGATAAGTAGCCCTGAGAACCCCCTTCATCCAACACTAAGGGAAGACAGAGGTGATGAGAGGAGGATTAATAGGCTTCTCCTGGGACTCCTAAACCATTTGGTATTTATTAGTTATTTTAATTTGTATGTACCCTCCCCCAAGTCTTCCCTAGCTTTTTAACTTTGTCAGCCCTTAAATAGCTGGCAGCATTGGATTGGTGTCAAATGTAAAATAGGGAAGTTTGCTTCATGGGAACTTCCCAGGCCTCTCTACACTACTCTCTGGATGATACCTTCCTATGTGTGAGCAGGTGAAATTATTAAAGGAAATTCTGTTTCAGAATTCCCTTTAAGATGTACTATAGCCTAACTCAGCCCAGGCCAATGAGTACAGATGTAAACAACAGGTAGGGCTGTACAGGAATGTACTAGCTATATGTCTGCCATCTTGGGAGTAATTATTATTTTACTGTTAGGGAATGTGTGACCAAAAAAGATTGGAGACATACTTTAGCACTCATCTAGTTAATTCTTTGCTTTTCATTATTAGGCAGAAACTTGAATATTCATTTCTCCCAAGGCTCTGCCAAGAGCTGTCTTGGAGAAACTTCTCATGGGTATGAGCGGAACACTTACCAAAACAAAATGGAGCTTTTGTCTGCTTTTCTAAATGCTTTCTACCTTATCACTCCCTTATTCTCTTGTAATGCTATAAACTGGCCACTGATTCCATTCAAAGTCCTTGGTCCCTGTTTTTTTTTTTTTCCCCCATAAAGTCCTCAGCTGGCATTTCTGGCTGTGCTGCTGGGAACTAGTGGGAAGTTTTATGTGTTTTTCAGTTTGATCTCCTGCTGCCACACTTTAAATTATGTGTGGCAGTACTTTATCACTTCTGCTCCTACTTCCCCATCCAGAGTGAAGCCCCCATAGATCCTTGAGAAGAAAAAAAAAAAGATAATGCTCTCTGTCCTCTCTGCTCTTTATCTGACTCTCAGTATGTCGATATGATGTTTCCTATGGCTAGTAACAGGGAGTAGCAGGGAATAGCACTTCACAGGCAAAATCTTATTCCCCTAGAGTTTTCTTACGTCTCTTCACCCCTCAAAGACTTCTTGCTGACTTTGCTTTCAGTGACCAAAGCAAACCAAGGAACAGTTTAAATGAAGGGAAGAGAAACCAGGTCTAAAGAAGGAAAACACTGGAGGAGTACCGGGGAAAGGGAAAGGTGGCCAGGAAACTGGGGCTTCTCTCTGATTCTGGGAGTGGCTATGAATACTATTGAAAACTTAAGAAATTTCTGTGACAGTGATTTGAGATCCCTAGGTTTTTGCCTGTCTCTGACTCCAGCACTTTATCACTGTGAGACCTTGTCAGAACTCTGCTACTTTGTATCATTCATAATCTACTCTGTCAGCTGTAAGGTTTTGAGGAGCCACACAGTTAATGTAATTCTCGAAACTTGACTCACCAAAATTGAGCCCTCCCAAAACAAAAATAGGCTGCCTAATTAGTAAACTTTATTAATAAATATATGTAATTGTTTTCCTAGCTTATTTAAAAGTGATTAATAGTGGATATTGTTCAGGAAAGATTAACCATAACTACTTTAATAAAAATATGAGTAGGGCACATGACATAATTCAAAACTTTAATATAATGAACTACCCACCTTGAGACTTCCTTTAGTGTTTACCTATATTGCTCATTGCTATGGAATTAGAATGAATAAGAATAGTAAAAGTAAAAGGAATGTTATATGAAGGATCTTATAGGGGGTCAAGACTCCAGCTTCAGCAAATAGATGACCTAACATTATCTAATGATAGTTTATAAATATTGATAGTTGTAAAGAAGACCTTTTTGTTTATGTTAATTGAAAAGCATTTTTAAAAGGGCTGACAAATTTTTCCTTTATTCTTTCTCACATGTTCAATGAATTTAATACTATAGCTATAACTGCTTTCTATCACAGCCTTTTGAATTTTTCTAAAAAATATTTATTTATTTATTTATTTATTTATTTATTTATTTATTTATTTATCTTCACCTGAGGACATGCTTACCAATTTTAATTTTAGAGAGCAGGGAAGAGAAGGAGAGAGGGAGGGAAAGAAACATCAATGTGAGAGAGAAACATCAATCATCTGCCCCTTGCACATGCCACAACCGGGGACCAAACCCGCAACCTACGTATGTGCCCTGACCTAGAATTGAACTGGCAACCCTTTGGTTTACTGGACAATCCTCCAACCAACTGAGCCACACTGGCCAGGGCTGTATCATAACTTCTTTGAACTAGATATGTTGTTCAATAATTTAACATCCAATGTGTAATACATTGATCACATATACCTTCTGTCTGTATAATAATTAGTTTTCAGTGAGTATTCAAATCACTTCAAATATTCTGCCTCTCTAATTCTATATCTAGATAAGAAAATGAGGTTAGTGGTGACTGTGTGGCAGAGTTAAAGTTAGAGCTGAAATCTCCTTATTCCCAGACAGGCAGTCTTCCCAACGTGCAGTGGTCCTTAACATAGAGGTTACAAGACGTAATATAAACATTCTGTCTTCCCCCCAAGGGACCTGCTTGACACTTGTTGACAGCTACCAAAGTGTTTCATATTTTATTGGAGGTTACTATGTCTTCAGTGAGGTCTTTAAAAAGAAGATTAACAATAACTGGCAAAATTACTAGAACGAATACAGTTATTTGATAATGCATATGCTGTTGAATTTGCATTTTAGAGAACTAATGAAAACAACTGAAAGATTAAAATTCATAAGAATGTACATATGGGTGTTAATTAGGCAACAGCAATGACAGGAAAATGTAGAACAAATTTTTAAACTGATTTTAGAGAGAAAGGATGGGACACAGAGAGAGAGACATTGATTTGTTGTTCCACTTATTTATGCATTCATTGGTTGATTTTTTTAAATTTTATTTTAATTGTTGTTCAAGTACAGTTTTCTGTCCTTTACTCACATCCCAGCCCACCCATCTATCCCTCCCGACCTCCCTCCCATTTCCACCTCCCCTAATTTTTTTCCATGTGTCTTTATACTTGTTCCTGTATACCCTTCCCCTTTTCCCCCTGAAATTCCCCTGAAATTCCCTCCCCTACCTTCTCTGGTCACTGTCAGCCTGTTCTCTGTTTCAGTGTCTTATGTTATATTTTGCTTGTTTTGTTGTTTAGGTTCCTGTTAAAGGTGAGATCATGTGGTATTTGTCTTTCACTGCCTGGCTTATTTCACTTAGCATAATGCTTTGCAGTTCCATCCATGCTGTTGCAAAGGGTAGGAGCTCCTTCTTTCTTTCTGCTGCATAGAATTGCATTGTGTAAATGTACCATAGTTTTTTGATACATTCATTTACTGATGGGCACCTAGGTTGCTTCCAACACTGGGCTATTGTAAATTGTGCTGCTATGAACATTGGGGTGCAAAGGTTCTTTTGGATTGGTGTTTCAGGGTTCTTAGGATATAATCCTAGAAGTGGAATTGCTGGGTCAAAAGGCAGATTCATTTTTAGTTTTCTGAGAAAATTCCATACTGTTTTCCATAGTAGTTGTATCAGTCTGCATTCCCACCAACAGTGCACTACGGTTCCCTTTTCTCCACAACCTCTCCAACACTTGTTTGTTGCTTTGTTTATGATGGCCATTCTGACTGGTGTGAAGTGGTATCTCATTGTGGTTTTAATTTGCATCTCTCTGATAGCTAGCGATATTGAGCATCTTTTCATGTGTCTCTGGATCCTCTGTGTGTCCTCCTTGTAGAAGTGTCTGTTCAAGTCCTTTGCCCACTTTTTAATTCAGTTGCTTGTCTTCTTAGAGTGGAATCATGTAAGTTCTTTATATATTTTGGAGATTAAACACTTGTCTGAGGTATCATTGGCAAATATGTTTTCCCATACAGTTGGTTCTCTTTTAATTTTAATACTCTTTTCTTTAGCTGTGCATAAGCTTTTTATTTTGATGAGGTCCCATTTGTTTATTCTTTCCTTTATGTCCCTTGCTCTAGAGGACATATCAGTAAAAATGTTGCTGTGTGAAACATCTAAGATTTTCCTGCCTTTGTTCTCCTCTAGGACTTTAATGATATCACGGTTTATATTTAAATCTTTTATCCACCTTGAATTTATTTTTGTGGATGGTGTAAGCTGGTGCTTGAGTTACATATTTTTGCACGTAGCTGTCCACTTCTCCCAATGCCATTTATTGAAGAGGCTATTTTTATTTCATTTTATGTTCCTGTCCCCTTTGACAAATATTAATTGACCATAGAGACTTGGGTTTATTTCTGGGCTCTCTGTTCTGTTCCATTGGTCCATGTGCCTGTTTTTATGCCAGTACCAGGCTGTTTCAATTACAGTGGCCTTGTAATACAGTTTAGTATCAGATATTGTGATCCCTCCTACTTTACTCTTCTTTCTCAAAATTGCAGCAGCTATTCGGGGTTGTTTATGGTTCCATATAAATTTTTGAAGTGTTTGTTCTATGTCTGTGAAATATGCCATTGGTACTTTAATAGGTATTGCATTGAATGTGTAAATTGCTTTGGGTAGTATGGACATTTTGATGATGTTAATTCTTCCAGTCCACCAACATGGTGTATGTTTCCATTTGTTTGTGTCTTCCTTGATTTCTTTCTTCAGTGTTGTGTAGTTTTCTGAATACAGGTCTTTTACCTCTTTGGTTAGGTTTATTCCTAAGTATTTTAGTTTTCTTTTTGCTATTTGAATGGCATTTTTTTTTATTTATGCTTCTGCTGTTTCATTGTTGGTGTACAAAAATGCCTTTGATTTCTGTATATTGACTTTGTATCCCACTCTTTTGCCAGATTCATTTATTAGGTCAAGCAGTTTTTTGGCGGAGTCTATGGGATTTTCTATGTACACTACCATGTCATCTGCAAACAGTGACAGTTTGGTTTCTTCCTTTCTGATTTGGAGTCATTTATTTCTTTTTCTTGTCTGACCGCTTGATGCAGACACCAGCCCACGGTGTCTGCATCATTATGGATGAAAGGAGACATTCACACAGACTACCGAGTCTGGTGGAGGAAAAGGGACAGCATGGCTTTTCTCTCAAGGGAAGCAAAAGCCCTGGCCTCCACCATGACAGACCTTTATTAGGTTTCTCTGCCCATTACATGATGGTCCTCATTTACTATGCACAGGTTTGCTTTAGGTGGTTACCTTTTATAGAAAACAAAGGAACCAATATAGCTAATCACATCACAGAAGAGGGATATTTGCAAATGAAAAGGCAAAAGTACCTGAACCAGTTACACTCATTCTTGGAAGGTTTAGCATAGTTTTTAGGAAGTTGCTTTGCAGTAAATGTCCTCAACTCAGGGTGAGGGAGTTTTAGCAAAAAGCAAGACTCATAGCAGCCTAGGTACATTGCAGGCCTGATTCCCCGCAGGACAACCTGTCCGTGGGTGTGGGTCCTGGGGATCTCTGAGTGGGACCTGGGCCCATGCCACACGGAATGGTCTACTACAATTGCTGTGGCTAAAAGTTCTGATACTATATTGAATAGAAGTGGTGAGAGTAGACAACCTTGTCTTATTCCTGATCTTAGTGGAAAAGATTTTAGTTTTTGCCCATTGATATGATGTTGGATGTAGGTATCTCATAATGGCCTTTATTATGTTGAGGAATGCTCCCTCTATTCCCACTTTGCTGAGTGTTTTTATCATAAACGGGTGCTGTACCTTATCAAATGCTTTTTCCACATCTCTTGATATGATCATATGATTTTTATCTTTGCTTTTGTTTATGTGATTATTACATTTACTGATTTGTGAATACTGTACCACCCTTGCATCCCTGGGATGAATCCCACTTGATCATGCTGTATGATCTTTTTAATGCATAGCTGGATGCAGTTTGCCAATATCTTGTTGAGGATTTTAGCATCTATTTTTATCAGTGATATTGGCCTGAAGTTTTCTTTCTTTGTTATGTCTTTATCTGGTTTTGGGATTAGGATGATGCTGGCTTCATAAAAAGGGTTTTGGAGTCTTCCATCATTTTGGATTTTTTGGAATAGACTGTGAAGGATAGCGGTTAGCTCTTCCTTAAATGCTTTGTAGAATTCTCCTGTGAAACCATTTGGTCCAGGGCCTTTGTGTATCAGGAGTTTTTTGATTACTGCTTCAATTTCATTTGCTGTTATTGTCTGTCCAGGCTTTCTGCTTCTTTTTCATTGAGTTTTGGAAGATTATATTTTTCTAGAAATTTGTCCATTTCACCTAGGTTTTCAAATTTCTTGGGATACAGTTCTTCTTAGTAATTTCTTACAATCCTTTGTATTTCTGTGGTATCAGTTGTAATCTCACCTCTTTCATTTCTGATTGTGTTTATGTGGGTCTTTTCTGTTTTTTTCTTGATGAGCCTGCTTAAAGGATTGTCAATTTTGTTTATCTTTTCAAAGAACCAGCTCCTGGATTCATTGATCCTTAGAATTGTGCTTTCAGTCTCTATGTCATTTAATTGTGCTCTGATCTTGGTTATTTCCGTCCTTCTACTTGCTCTGGGCTGTCTTTGTTGTTGTTCCTCGAGTTCTTATAGATGTAGGGTTAGGTTGTTTGTTTGAAATGTTTCTATCTCTTT
>PVIA01016815.1:0-17648 GCA_004024845.1 Tonatia bakeri | reverse complement strand
ACGGCAAGGTCACGGGATACAGGTTTACATGCAAAATCTCATTGCTTTTCCATATACCAGTAATGAACAAGTGAAATTTGAAGTTAAGAATATACCATCCACACTAGCACCGCCCCCAATAACTGAAATACTTAGGCATAAATCTAACAACATATGTACAAGATTTATATGAGGAAAACGATGAAGCTCTGAGGAAGGCCGTGTTTCTTTGCTCACTTTGGCAGCCTCCCTGTGTTTGCTTCCATGTGTTGGGTAGAGTCAACAAATGGTGGTAGAACAAGGGGACACTCACAAACCAAACAATGAATGTCGACCAAGACCTGCCACTTCTGCCCAAGGACTCATGATGTGTGCAATGACGAAGCTGAGATCTGAACCCTGGTAAACCCAACCCAGTGCCCATGAGCTTAGCCTCTGCACCATGCAGAGCTCCACCATGCGCAGGCCTCACACAGAGGTCTGCTGTCTTTCACAGGTGTGAAATGGAGCTGCCATCACTAAAATAAGCAAATCCATAAATGTTCCATGAAATGTATAGTAGCACTTTTCACCAGTGGCATAGTTTGTGTTTTCTCAGTCAACAGAGAACAAACATAGCAAGAAATTATGGAAGCGCCCTCACCATGTTTGGTATTACAGTTTCGACACAAATGGTGCTGGTAAGGTTCTAACTCTTAGGTTGGATGCTCTCCTGCCAAGTTTCATGACGTTCTGTGTTACATAGTGTGCATGCACGTGTATCTGTGCACACACTCATCTCGAATTCTCTTGAGTGATCCAAATACTAAATATGTTTTTAAATGTTTAAGAGCACTGGCACACTAAGAAGAAAAAATAGCACCTTTAAAAAACAAGGTGCCTTCATGTGTGAAGGATGGGCTCAGCACCAGGGACACCAGCCAGATGAGCTCAGGATGGCTCGTTTTGGCAACAACAAAACTTCTAACCTTAGCATGACTCATCTACGGGGTGCGCTGGACAATTTGTTTTTAAGTGTGCTCTCTTTCTCTAGCAAAAGGGGACATTTTCAGGAGGATTTTAAGTGATTGAATGATACCATTGAAAATAACTACATTGTTAAACATCTTTGATGAGCCACTAATTCAAACGGGCTAGCAAAGGGTGAGGAACAGGAGGCAAAGAATGCAATACCTGTGCACTTTCTACACTGAGTATGTGTAAGTTTTACAATCAGAAGCACATACCGTCAATGACCAGAAAAAAAAAATCGAGTAACAATACGTTCCAGCTCTGAATTTCAGGAACCCAGTGCCCGCTTTCCTCCCCACTCCCTCCCATCTCTCAGCCCCACACCCACTCACTTCCTGAGTGGGTGAAGAGCTTTCTTGCTAAAAACTTTTCCCTCTTGTCCTTCCCCTTTCCCTTGCACCCTAACTTTCTCTCCTCTTCTGGGCCTCTGTATTTTCAGCACTTTGTCCCCATTGCCACCACTACACTGATCACATTAGAGTGATGACCCTGATGTAGTAACCACCTGCTTGAAGGCAAGCACCGTGCCAGAGAGCTGACACATTTCCTCTTCTTGAACCATCACAACTGCCCTTGTCACCAGATGTTGCTGTCCAATAACCTGCCCCAGATCGAATGGTAAGTGTGTGGGCAACCCAAGTCTTTGCTTACTCCCGTGCAGGTGCTCTTCCTACTGCATTACGCTACCTGTTTATGCAAAGACAGGCACAGCTTAAGTGCTCAATTAATACATGTTGACGGGAATTAAAAAGACATGGACTTACGGTGTTTGCTTCCAATAAAGAGAAAGGTGCATAGAAGCATTACTCTAAAGGTGAAGCTGTCTCTTCCATCCCAACCTTTTCTGCCGAATAACACCCAACGGCCCTAGCATTAAAAACTAGCACATGCTGAGAATAAGCAGGTGCATAAGACAACAGCAAGATCACTGCCACACCTGCAAGCCAGCACCCTGCCCTCCATCCCTATTATCTGGAAGTTTGGAGAGTTGGCACCATATCCTTTGAAGATATCCCTAGTCATCTAAGAAGAAATGTCTTGCCCTGATTTGTGTGGCTCAGTGGCTTGATGGTCGTCCTGCAAAGTGAAAGGCCACCGGTTTGATTCCAGGTCCCTGTCTGGGGACCTGGGAAAGGCAACCAACCTATCCATGTTTCTCTCCCTCTCTTTCTTCCCTCCCTTCTCTCTCTAAAAAAAACAAAAAACAAAAACAAACAAACAAAACTAAAGTCTTTTTTAAAAAGAAAAAGCAATGTCGCAGCTGTGGCTAAATTCATGTGCTGTAAGTTGCTGGAGGAACCGACTTTATTTCTTCTGCATCTCCTTTCAGTAATGCTCGATAAAAGAGGACTGTGGTGAATCATCAAATTATGTTAAAGTATTGAAGTTTCATGTGTAACAGCCCTGTTGGTTACTTACCTAAAAGAGACAGTTTGCCTCCAACAGCACAGTGCCAATAAAAAAAAAAAAAAATTGGTTAAAAAAAAAAAAAAAAGAACCCTTCGCTCAGCGGCTCATTTCTTGCAAACCGACTGCTCCAAGCATTTTAAAGAGCTGACGGCGGCGCAACCTCCGGGCTCTGGGAAAAGTAAGGCTGCTCTCATCCGATTCTGGGCACTCAGGGAAGCGTTCCTCGCTCACTGCCCTCCGCCGCCCACCCCAATTTTCTTCCCGTCTTGCTCCCCAGTTCCCGGTGTCGTTGCGGAGAGAATGCGGAGAGGCCGTGCCGACTGTACTTACGGTCGACATCTATAAATGCGTACGTCTGGGGTCCTACAGAGACCCACGGGCTGCCACTGCATCCCGTCACACAGCTCTGAGCAAACCACGCGCGGGCTGCAGTGAACGGTGCGGCTCTGGCTTGGCAGGCAAGGTCCTGGAGCGCCGTAGGGGCACCCCGAAGGGGCTGGAGGAATACGGTTAGACCGGGAAGCCGGAGAGGGAGGGCGGGAGAGCGCGGAGCGGGAGGGAAGGGCCATCCCCAGAGTCCGAGGATCCCAGGAGTGGGGGGAGGAGGGCAGGCAGCCAGCAGGAGGAACAACCAGAAATAGACGGTTTGCTTTAAGCGAGCGCAACACTACAGCCCCAACCGGCGTCGCCCCCGCCACGCACAGAAACTTCTCCACTCCGACCCCTGTGTCCCGAGCCCCGCTCCGGCTCCCCCCAGCCCCTCCCTCCGCTGCGGGTGGGACCCATGGGTCCCAGGGTCTCTCAGTACCACCTATCCATCCGGAGCTGGACTCCGCCGCGGGCGGTGAATGTGCTTTGAGCCTGAGGAGCTTCATGCAACCTTGGACCAGTCAGTTTGCGGTGGGTGGCTGCGAAGCCGGGCTGCACCCCAGGCGGGCAGGCGCGCAGGCGGGCAGGCGGGCAGGCGGGCAGGCGAGCGGCCGGGAGGGCTTGGCTCGCGCCCACTGCCCAGCGCCCGGAGTAAACGCCGCTGGGAGCGGGCACGACCGCCGAGGAGATGAAGGCGGCCGGGAGTGGGGTGCAGCCGGCGCCCCTCGGAATTGAGAGAGTGGACATCAGTCCCAAGCATGATGAAGGCGTGCTGAAGGTGAGGGTAGGGGCGCCGGGGGAGCACAGGGTCTGCTGGGGGCGGCGGCGCCCGGAGCGCCTATCGCAGCCTCCCTCTCGCGGAGCCTGGAAGCCACGGGCGGAGGCACAAGACTGGGAAGGCCGCCTCTGCAGGCTCAGAGCTGTTGGTGGAGTGGTCGTGCAGCCGGTGGTCGGTTGCATCGCCTTCCTGAAGCAGCCTGCATTGTTTGGGAGTTGAGGGCCGCTGCGGGCTAGGAAGGTGGCAGCCTAGGTTTGCGGACACAGTGTTGGCTGTTATTCCGGCCCCCTTGGAAGCCTGTGCCCCTGGCTCAGGTGCCCAGCCCTTCAGCGTCACCTAGGGCGTGCTCAGTGAGGGGGCGGAGGTGGTGGAATCAAGGAGGGACGGGCGCGGGGGGTGCACCCAAGAGGCAGCTCAGGCCCTTGGGCTGTGTGCGCAAGGGGCCAGGCCTGCTCCGACCCGCAGCTGCGGCCAAGCTGCCAGCTCCAGCTCTGCGAACAGCAGCCTGGATGGCCATGGGCCACCTTCGTCGTTGATGCTGCGGGAGCTCGCCAACTTCTGGCAATTAAATAGTAGCTAGGACTGGAAGTAGGTCACAAGAGTGGCTCAGAGGCTTCTGTGCAACTTTGCCCCTGACCTGGCCTCTAGGAACATTCTGGCACCCTCTGCGCTCTCCTTAGTCCCTCTGCAAAGGCTAGGACTTAGCTAGGTCACCCGCTCAGCCTCGCTGCCCCACCCCCCCAAAAAAAACAAGGGACTTGTAGTTTCTTCTTCCACCTCTGACTGGCCGGCACCGTTCCCTACACTGTCACCTTAGTGGGGTGTAAAAGAGATGCTTTGCTGGGGAGCCTGCTGCTGTGCATGGGCTAGGCACACCCCCAGCAGTCCCTATCTGCTGCACAAACGCAGGTGACACCCCCTGGCCTTAAGGGGAAAGAGAAATGGCCAGGGCAGTTGGCTTTGCTGTGCACACAGCTTACTGCTGTCAGAACAGAGGCTACGATGGAGGTTTCAGGTGGGGAGAGGTGGCTATGAACTCGTCTTCAGACTCGAGGCAGTAATGGACGGGGGCATGCCCAGAGGAGCCAGGGTATAATTTGAACCGAAAAGAGCCAGGAGGTCAGAATGTCAGCTACAGATACAGTTACAAATGACAGTATAGAATGTTGGCACCTAGAGATAAGAGCAGGGGAGATGCCTCCCCCTGTGGGTCAGGGAGGTGAGGAAAGTTTCCTCTGAGGAGGTGGAACTTGACACTGGTCAGTCTGCAAGTAGTTGAGCCCTTACCACCACAAATGACTTGGAGGATGTTCAGAAGACTGCTGAAAGATGTTGGGTCATTTCTAACGCTGTCAGACTGGGCTTCTCAAGTAGCTGAATTAGGAGCAACTAGAACCTGTCCTTACTGTGCAGAGCAGGGAGCACATAGAATGATCTCCTGAGGTTAACTGAAATCTGGGTGGCCCGCCCACCTCTACCGAAGTTGAGACTGGGGCAAATCCTGAGAACTTGGCAAAAGTGCCACTTGGTTCACTCCTAGTGTGGCTGCCCTCCTGGTCAAACCTTGTCTGGCAGTTAGGAGGGACTCTTCTCAGTGCGAGAGAAGTTGTGTCTCACTGTTGACAAGTTAGTGCTGACAGGACTTGTCGCCCTACGCCTTGTCCCATAGGTAGAGCGGAGCAAGTTCAAGGGAGAGGACCTAACAGAAGAAGAAGACGGGGAGCCATCCGGGGAATATGGACTCAGGGCGAAGTCTATGCCAGGCCCACGAGGGTGCCGTGGTGGAGGGTGAGACAGTAGGCAGGTTTTAATTCGGTTTCTGATCCTTAGTCTCTGGGTGGCTTTGGGCAGGTTGCTTCCTTTCTCTGATCCCCTTTTCTTGTCTGTGAAATGAGAGATTGGAACACACCCTTTTAACATCCCTGCAAGTCTGAGAAGCCCAGGGCATCTTGGGGCAGGAAGTGACAAGACTGTAGAGGGATGCCGATGGCGTCCTCCTTCAGTCGCCTCCCCGCTCGTGCACTCGGTACATTGCCTTTCTTGCATGCCAACCGCACTGGAAGGGTACCCCAAGGACCAGATTTTTGACCAGCAGGAGCTCCACTTTGAGATGGGCGAGGGGCAGAGTCTGGATCTGCCTAGTGGGCTGGAGAAAGCCATTCAGCGCATGGAAAATGGGGAACATTTCATGGTGAACCTCAAGCCCAGGTAAGGAGTGGGCTTGGTAGAGCATGTAGGTGAAGTGAGGTCAGAGATCTGCATGTCCCCAGTGAGTTGAATGACTGGCCATGTGTATCCTCTCCTCGGTATGTGCTGACTACCCCCATAGCCTCATCGTGCTCACCCTGCCTCTGGGCACACCAAGCATAGGCCGTTATGGTCTCTTCACTGTATTTAGGAGCGTGGACTCAACTGTGCACCTCTCCTTGGATCGAAGCATATTCTTTTCTGTCACGGCTGCTACAGACTCTCCTTCGCCGACACCAAGGTTTTCGTGTTCCATCGGTTCGCTCCCTCATCGGTGACTTTTATGGAAGCACACTCACTCTGCTGTGCACGAGGCTGACAGTTTCTAGTTTCTCAGAGACGTGGTTCCTGCCACCAATTGACTCATTTTTCAGCGAAATGCCAATCCAGTTAGTAGTCATGCCACTGTGTGTACAGCATGAGCTGTCACAAGGGTGTGTAAGACACTAAGAGAACAAGCAATGTGTTCGGAGGTCAGGGAAGATTCTGCCACACAGGACATGGAGGAGGCACTTCCCGGGAAACAGGAAGTCTTTTTTGTGCGGAGCAGGGTAACTGCTGATCAGATGGCGTACAGGCTTTTTCTATCCCCACAGCCCTGCTTTTGGCAGTGATGGGAAGGGAAAGTTCCAGATCCCACCAAATGCTGACCTGAAATAGGAAATGCAGCTCCAGAGTTTTGGGAAGGTGAGTTGGCTCAAGGTCCTCCCCATCCTGAAGTCGAGTCCCACCCTGGAGGTGACTCTCTGGGGTCCCTAACAGTTGTGTTTCTCCCTTGGGGGATGGCAGGCCGAGGAGTCTTGGGAGACGCATTCAGAAGAGAAGCTGGAACAGAGCTCCACAGTGAAAGAGCGGGCGCTGTGTGCCTGAAGGTGAGCCAGCAGCCGTGGTCCTGAGGACACTCCCAGGGAGGGCTCCTCTGGGCTTGCCTTTGCCCGCCGATGGCTGAGGTCAGTTTCTGCCAGGGAGTGGACAAGTGGCACCTGCGGTCTTCACTTAGTACAAGCCAGCTGGTCTTGCCTGGGGGCATTGAGGAATACCTGTCTTCCCTCTCTGCCTCTTAGAATGAAAGAGGTTCCTTTGTAGACCTTGGTCTTTTGCATTTAATGTCCCAAGACTCATTCCTTTATGGGTGGAGTCAGCCATTTGCATTCCCTGTCATCCTGCTGAGGGTACCTTGGAAACCCAGTCTTGGCCAGAGAAGCTACAGAACCTGAGGTCTCACTGCAGATTCCTCTCTCCTCATGAGGCCCTGGAGTTGGACAGCAACAATGAGAAGGGAATTTTCCATTGGGGAGAGGCCCACCTGGCAGTGAATGATGTTGACTCGGCTCGGGCTGACTTGCAGAAGGTCCTGCAGCTCTACGTCAGCAATGAAGCCACCAAGGCCCAACTGGCTGTCTGCCATCGGTGGGTCTGCAAGCAGTTTGTACTGGAGAAGCAGCTCTGGGACTGCCCCAAGGTCAAACTGCAACACCCCAGCTCACGTACCCCCACCTACTCCTGCAGGTTCCAGAGAACTACTTCTGTTTGCCTGACCTGGGCAAGTACGTGAGAATGACGTGCTATGCCAGCTGCCTGACCTCCCGGCATCGCTGATGACCTCAGGTGCAGAGCAGATCTGGGCCCTGGCATTGCCCCCTCTGCCCCAGGCACCATTCCAGAGCTGCCTGCCTCCCCGAGTTGGCCGAGTCAGGTGAGCCAGAGCCAAGAATGGGAGTTGGGCCACTTTCTTCCTCAGATATCTTATGTTTCTCACACTTGTTTCAGACCTAGAAGATGGGGTGCTAGTAGCACTGGTCAGTGCTGGTCAGTGCTCCCTCACCCCCACCACAGACCTTGGCCTCTCCAGGTCACGATGCCCAGGAGGCTGACAGCAGCTCTTCCCCTTCAGGCAGGTGCAGGGGCAGGGCCCCTGGGCACTCATTGGGGGTAGGGCACTTTCTTAGAGGGTGCCTCCACATCTCTGGATCCCCGAAGGATTTTCTGTAGTTTGGTTAAGTGGCCAAATTCTACAGTTTCGGGATAGTTCTAATTTTAAATCTTGTTCCATCAGGGTCTTTAATAGTGGTTTTCAAACTGTGTCCATAGAGCTCTGGAATTCTCTCCTCCAGGGTGGAGGGCGCCTGGGCAGATGGGGCTGTGGGTTCCCCACTGACACCAGTGGAAAAAGAGGGGCCACTAAAATCATTGAAAACTACAGAACAAAATGCCCATGTGTTCCTTAATTGCAGAATTTCAGCTTTAATATATCTCCCAGTCATCTCCCCCTTCCAGAAGTAGCACAAAAATTCCTTTTTGGATCACATGTCACATTTAGATGTTCAGCATATCAGAAACTCTCAGGCCCCCTCTATAGGTGGCAGCTAAGCTGGGTGGGAAGTGGAGAGGGTCCTGAGCTCAGGCAGTCAGCATCCAGGTTTCACCAAAGGCCCGGCTTCACCAACAGCTTCCTCTTCATGAGGAGAGCCTCTCCTCACAGCCAGGCTGCTGACGGCTCCTCGGGACCCCAGAACCTTACTCTGGGCAGGGCTGTCCCACAGCCTAGCCCTGCCTGAGCAGCCTTTCTTCCCAGTCCAGGGAGCTCCAAGGAAGTGGTGGACCCCTCCAGTGGCCAGGCCCCTCTGTTGCAGTCCATCCGCCAGGCTGGGGGCACCAGCAAGGCCAAGTTCCACAGTGTCAGGGAGGGCAAGGTGGATAAGAAGAAAGAGAAGGAGCAGGAGTAAGGTGAGGGGACTCTGCTGCACCTGACCCAGGAGGGCTCTGAGCAAAGGGCCGCCTCTTCAACCACCACCAGACTCCAACAGGGTGCTCCTTGCCACCCACGTGTTAAAAGGCCAGCCCCCTGCTGTCCCCTGGGTGTTTGCAGGAAACCCTGGGTGGCCACCATAACCTCCTCATCTCTGCTGCCTGGGCAGTGGGTTCCTGCTGGGTTTTGGAGCCTGCTGAGCTGAACTTTCCTCTCTAAGCTGGTAGGCGACAGAGCCTCACCCAGCTCCAAGTACAACAGAGAATCTTCTCATACTCTGCCAGTTGTCCGAGGAATGGACAACGTCTCGGGTCGGGACCTGAGATATTTGAGAAACAGAGGACTTGGAGAGATGGCTCAGTCCTGCTTCTCTAAGCCCCTTGGGGCCATAAAAGTGACACCTGGGTGTGAAGCAGCAGTCCTGCACTTGAGTCCCAACTTGGCTTCTGAGCTTTGCACTGTGACCTGGGCCAACTGCCTAACACTCTGGGCTACTCGCACACTGGGGCTGCTTCTTGGTGCCCCATTCTCTCACAGGGGTGGCTGTGCCGGTGTTCCTCAAATGTTAACCATGTTCTTATCAGTGCCCTGGTGCTGGATCCACTGACAGACTGAAGCTCGAGGAGCTGGTGGTGACCTGGTGGCTGTGGAGAGGGCTGGGGTGTGTCAGTGATGAAGCAAAGAGGACAAATGTGACTGAACCCTGAGGTTGTCACCCAGGAGCAGGTTTCATACCTGGTCACTTCCTCCTTCCTCACCAGTGGTCTCTCCTGTTGCAGTGAGGGCCACAGGCCACGGTGGGGCCTGACATCACATCTCTCCAACAAGCTGGTCCTGAGGCGCAGAGGTCGGTGGAGCAGCGCTGCCTTCCGGGGACTTGGGGGGTTGTGCGCCATGCACACTCTGCCTTTTTTTGTTTCTCCATCTCCAGGGGCTTCTAAGTCTCTCGGGGCTGTGTGAACTGGTGCCCCAAAGCACCCCCCTCACCAACCACCTTTTCCCTCCCAGGCGTCTCTGGGAAAGGACCTGGGACCGGGGCCAGTGACGGGCAAGGAGACTTCACTCGAATATCAGACTCCATCCCACCTGTGCCTCCCCCACAGCAGCCACCTGGAGAAGGAGATGAAGGTGACTGGGAGTCCTAGGAGCTCAGTAGCCCCTTCTCCCCAAACCCAGGCTGAGGTTCTTGCCCTCACATGAAGCAGCTGGGATGGGCTCTTTGGCCTGCAGGTGTCTCAGCCCTGCTGCCCTCGGAGGGATGGGGATCCTGAAGGAGCACCAGGGTTGTGGCTGGGTCCTCTTCAAGAAGCAGGGAGGCTGGCTCCTGAGGGGTCGGGGACGGAGCCCTGGCTCCATGCCTGTACTCCACCCACCTGCTTCACTGGTGTGCTCTGCTCCTCCCTGACACTTTGAGATAGAGCAGTGCACAAATCCATAAAGAAATAGAAAGCAGGAAGGCATCAACTGACAGTGCACTTTAATTAAAGAACTAGAGCTGTGCAAAGTGCAAACTTCTCTGAGCCAGGGCCTGTGCTCCTGCTCCCACTGGTCTCAGGCAATGGGGCCGGCTGCCGAGGGGACCAATGCCCCTTTCTCTGGGGTCAGGGAGAGAAGAGGTGTAGTCAACAGGGACAGTTGTTGCAGATGGGGGCAGGGGTATTCTTACAAGGAAATATTGCCTGGCCTACAGGCACAGAGTATCTAAAAGTAGTCATGCTGAGAGCCTAATAGCCTTTGGTGTAATTGCTGGGGTCAGGGGAAGAGGTGTCTCAGAGTCTGCCCAAGTGGAGGAGAGGGAGAGGCACTACAGAGTTGCAGGACCTGGTGCCCATCCAGGGGCATAAGGACGCTGGGCAGGGCCTGAGCAGGTTAGGGAGCAGCCTGGAAGTAAAGGAGTGAGGCCAGCAGGTGGCGCAGCAGCACACAGGGTCCTGCTCCCAGATCTCAGTGACCTCAGTGCCAGATTTCTCAGGGGTGGTGTTTAATGCCCAGAGGGCAGCTGGGAAGAAGAGACCAGAAGCCTAAGGGCAGAGGGACCCTGACAAGGGGCCAGGGGGCTGGAAATGCAGAAGTTCCTGCATTTTGAGGAAAGGGTGAAGGTCTTGAACTGGTCATTTGAACTAGGAAAGGGAGAAGAGGACAAAAGGGAGGCAGCAGTGGCCTGCTCCACCTCACCTCTGATGAAGTGGATGCTGAGAAACAAGCAGGGACAGAGACCCCACAGTGGAAGGTGCAGCTTCCGCAGCTGCCCAGAAAGGCTGGCAGGAAGCAGGGCAGCAAGCTCACTGGGCGGTGGTGGACAGGAGGAAAGGTCCAGTTTCTGGGAGGGGCCCAAGGATGGCCAGGACCCAGTGCTCAGGAGTAACCTACTTTTTGCCAATTGGCCTCTGTGCCTATTCCTGGGTCCTGGTGGCCTGGTGATTCCAGAAGGGGAGCTGGTCTTCATGCCAGACAAGTGTGGACATCCCTCAGGAAAGGGATCCTCAGCCCTCTGGACTGCTTGAGGCCAGAAGGAATTTATTTTTCATTCGTTCCAGTGTTAACCTAGGGTTCTGCCCACAGTGGTGGTAAAGATAAGATGTGATGTGCTAACGTGAACAGGTAAAACCTCTCTACCTTGAACAGGTTGATGTTGTCGATCTGGCTCTGAAACAGAAAGTAGTTGATGGTCTTCAGCTCGGTCCCTAAGGGCAAACAAACTAGAGCCTGGGAGTCCTGCTCTGAGCCCACAGCTCTGGGCCCCAGAGGGAAGATCAGAACTGGCTCAGACCAGCTCTGGGTCCGGGAGGACCGCCCCCTTACCTGTCTGTGAGAGGCGCTGAGTGTTGGGATTTCGCTTGATGTTCCCTAAAAGAGAATGCAAGCAGGTCAGGATGGCAGTCCCCTACCCTCATCTTCTCACACTCCACATGGACCAGTCAAATAAGGACACTCGTGTTTGAGCAGGGTTTCTGCAGTTTTTAGAACCCAGAGCACAGGAGGTCCCAGGAAGCCTTGAAGTCTGACCCACATGTGATCTCATTCCTTTCACACCTCCTCCAAGGAGGCAGGGACAGAGAGACAGGCCTACTGCACGCAGGTGCCAGCGAGACGTGCCCAGGCTGCACTGGGACAGGGGCAAGGCACAGATGGAAGTGAAGAGCAGCAACACGACACAAAAGCCCGCAGAGCTAACAAGCTGGCATTCTTGACTTCCGCTCCTACGGAAGCCTGCAGAGGGATCACCGAGGAAGGACAAGGCTGTTGCACAGAATGTTGGAGAGTCCCGTGGCCCCTGGAGCCGGCAGATTCTAGGTCCTCTCACTGGGCTCAGGAACCAGACGCAGGTCACTTCTCTGGTCTCAGCTTTGCTTTCCTCCTCTGTCACCGAGGGTTAATGCGCCTGCACTGCTTCCTTACTGGTGCCCTCGATGCTGCTATCGCTATTGCATGAAGTGCTGTACACTTTTATGACATTATTACTACCACCGCAGAACGGTGGCAAATAAACCAAGGTTCCAAAAAAAGATCTAAGTCAGACAATTCAACTAGGCTCTGTAAAATAAGAATTTTCTTAATGAATGGCCCAGACCATCTGAGGACACGGAAAACCCAGATGGCCTGATGGCACCCAGGGAACTGGGCCGGCCCACTGAGCAGGCTGCACTTGGGTGGGCCTGGGGCTCCTTACCACCCAGCACAATCACACACTTCTCCAACAGGTACAGGATCTGCTTGATGTACATCAGGTTCTTGACCTTCAAACACTTCCTGAGGACAAACCAGTGGACAGCAGGTGAGGTTATTCCAACAGCAATTCCCTTCTAGGTGCCCTGAGCTGAGGCCTTTCTGTCTGGTGTCTTCTAAACTGTGTCACAAGCTACAGGCACCCTCCTAGAAAAAGGCCATGGGACACATGGGGCCATCCTGCACTGAGCCTGGCTGGAGACGGCAACCTCAGTGCTTCAGCTCAGGGGCCCACTTAGGGGTGCTGAGGCTCAGTGGGATTTTCCCTTTGCCCACTGGCGGTGGTGTCTCACCTGTATCGTTCCATGTACTGGAGCAACTGGGAATGTGCCTGGCAGAGCTGGGGAGAGAAGAAATGGGCGTGAAGGCAGGCCAGGCTCTGGGCCAGCGGCCTAGGGCTGTGCCAGTGACATTTAGACTGTGCCCAGGAAATGCCAGCCCAGGACACACAGGAGGCAATCAGGGGAGGTGGGAGGGGCTGGGAACAGACGAAGCTATGGGTTTCAAACGCCCTGAGGCTGGTGGGACCTGAGAGGAAGGGAAAGGAAAGTGTGTTCTGCTGCAGTGTCCACTTTGTGCCAGGGCAAAAAGCAAGGGGCTGAATTTCCCAGGTCATGATGCTCCCTGCTAGGTTTTACTGGGTTGGGAAAGGATGTATTGTGTATGTACTAAGAGAAATGGTTCAAGGTAACCATCACGTCCTGGCCAAAGGTCAACCCAGGCGCTGGTCAACAGACATGGTGGGATGTCATGTAGGTTTCAGGGTCAGAAAGCACTGCACCTCCCCACTACTAGGTGTGTGACCTTAGGCACTGCTTAAACCTGTCTGCATGTCTGAGTTCCCAGTGGACAATGGGAAATGCCAGCCCATGCAGAGTAGGTGTGGCACATACTAGATAATAAATAGGGGTTTTTCAGAAATCTTGAACATTCCTCAATTAAATCCCCTCAAAGCAATAGCAATAACAACAACATCCACCCACATGTGGACTCTGCTTCCAGAGGGCCCAGGCACTCTTCTTGAGGGGTCAGTGCATGGATTGTCTCACAAAGTCACTTGCTCTGAGCTTCAGTGCTGGGACAGCAGCTTGAAAAATGCAGGGGACATACGGGAAGGAGCTGAATTGACTGTCTTCACAGGACTGGAGGGACAGGGGCTGGGCAGCTCTCTCCTGGGATAGAAAGGCACCTTGGTTCCTCTGTTGAGCCCTCCACCCACCCAGCAGGCACAGGCAGGTGCCAAATCTGGGTTCTGCTCCAACCTCTTTTCTAAGCTTTTCCACACAAGTGGCCTGCCTCAGCTCATGCTATAGATTTGCTAACATCTCTCAAAGGTCCACAAAGCCCAGGCAAACTGCAGCTTGCCTTGGTGTGCCCTGTACCTTGTGCTAAGTTGTTCCGAACCCGGCACAAGTGGTGAGTATTCTCAATTTGCCTTGAATCCCCGTCAGGTGACCCCAAGCCTGATGGAACCTGCAGCCAGTGTTGGCTTTGAAGGTAAGTTCCAATAAACATCCACAAACACAGTACGAATAGCAGCCAGCCTTGATTCACAGCATAGTCTCAACTAAGAGTCTCATGGCCAGTAGCAACCAACCACAGATCATTTTGTAGCTCCCACCAGGTGGCCCATTGGGCACAAATGGAAACTTGCCTTGGTTAGCACTGTAGCCCCTCCCAAGAGGCTCCAGAGGCTATGCACCTGATGGCCAGCCTCAGACCAAACCAAAGTAGAACCCAACCATCCTAAGGGTAAACTTGGCTGGCACCAGAGCCTCACTAAAGTGACTCTTGCCCCTCCCTGCACAACAGCTATCTGCTGAAGTCACAGACAGTCCTCACAGCCAGTCAGCCTGAGAGTCAGTCCCACCCACTGACATGCCAGCAGCAATCAAGGCTCAGCTGTAACAACGGGGCACACATGACCCACACAGGGACACTCAGAGCACCCAGCTCAGGGGAACAAGGAAACTGCACCACTGGGCTACATACAACACCAACCATATAAGGCCACTCTGCCAAGACTTCTGGACATAGAAGATCAACCCCTAGAAACAAACACAGGGAGGCAGCCGAGTTAAGGAAACAAAGAAACAAGTCCCCAAATAAAAGAACAGGAAACAACTCCAAAAAAACAATGAAATAAAATGGAGACAAGCAATGTACCAGACATGGAGTTCAAAATGCTGTTCATAAGGATGCTCAATGCAGTTGGGAAGAACAGGGGAACCAGAACCAGGATAAATAGATAGAAACCATTAAAAAAAAGAAATGACTACAATAACTGAAATGAATACATAAGAGGGAATCAGCTGATTAGATGAAGCAGAGGGTTATGACGGAGGGTTATATACCCTGAAAAACCACCTTAACATGCCATCTCAAGCCAGCATTTCTATAAGGAGAAGAAAGGGGAGGGAAGGGGTTGGAAAAAAAGGTTAGTTGAATAAGAATTGCAGCCCACAGTGATTTTCCTAGTACTTATCTGTTGATCAACAATTTTTGTATCTGTGTCTTGGGACTTCCCTCCCTGGAACACAAATGCTCAGATACCATCTCCATCACTTGCAGAGCTGCTGGGGCACAGAGGTTGAATTGTCTGTCAGCCTCCTAGAGTCATGTAGGTCATGCAGGTCATGCATTCCAGTTCCTGGTATAACAGATTTCCATGTGCATTAATCACTTAAGCCTCTCACCTACAACTAAGGCTAAAACCTTTAACCCTTGTGTACTCGTATCAGAATTATAGAAAAAGTCCACTCTACTGAAAGTTCACTGATTTAAATGTTAATCTAATCCAAAAACACCATCACAGGAAAACCTAGAATAACATTTGATCAAATATGTGAGCACCATAACCAGTCAGGTTCACACATAAAATTAATCATCATACCTAGACAATAACTACAGTCATTTATTAAGCAACTAGTATATACCTAGTATATGACACTATTTTGTTTAATTCTGTAAATCCTATGAAGTAAGTTTAAATATTCTCATTTTTATATATGAGGGAACCAAGTTTCAGAAAGATGTTATCTAACAGTTCATAACATTTACAAGCAATCAAATCACTCTGATCATTGCTAAGTTCAGATAAATAAAATCAGTCAATTTGATCAGGGTGGGAACTACTTCTCTGGTCTTTCCACACCTTTCAAAGGTTCAGAATCACATTCCAATAGCCTGCCTGTCTCATGACTTTAAGAAAATGATTGTCTTCTTACCTAATGCCACACAAACAGCTAAGCACCTTATATTCATTGTCTTCTTTAGTCCTCAGAGCAATTTTGTGGAATTAAGTAAACCCATCAGAAGTGGATTTGGCGGTGACAGCAAATGCAACACTGGTTGGATAGATAAAATTTTATCTCTACCCAGTCCCCCCACCAGATAAACAAAGTCCACAAGGGTAAGCTCTCCAAAATGGTAAACAGCTCTATTCTCATAACTCGTCCAGGTTCTTTCTATCTTTTGGCTCTGCTCTCTTCAACATACCACTTCCTTCTGAAGGTCCAAGACAGATGCTTGGTTGCAACCGTCATGAGTACATTCTAGTCACCAAGAAGACAAGAGGGACAACCATGGATGTGCCTCTGCCCTTCCAGGTCCCATCTCAGAAGTGGCACGTGCACTGTCCCTTACACCCATTTGTTCAGAACCTAGTGATGTCGCCATAGTTAGCAGCAAGAGAGGATGGCAAACATATTCTTTATTCTAGGCCAACAATTGCAGAGTTTAAAAAAAAAAAGAAAAAGGGGAGAATGGATATTGGAGGACAATGCCACAGGAGCTATGATAGTTAATACCATTTTGTAGACGAAGCCCAAGTACTGGGAAAGGAAGCACAGAGCATGAAGTAGTACAGTATAAAGAACTGGTCAGTGGTAACTGTTATGTGCTGGAGGCAGCCAGGATTGAAATCTAGTTTTAGAATGATGTTCAAAAATAAAATGGATTCAAAGTCATCTCAACAATAATGTCATTTCGTGGCAATCTGATGCGCCTTCTTGAGTGACAGAGGGTTAGAGTTAGTGCTGCTTTGCTGTATCCACCCCGAAGCCTGTCTTTCAGGCTCTAAACCGAAATCTGAATACTCCACCCAAATGTGTCAGGAGGCCTGGGGATTCTGTACAAGCCGTGCAGAGGTGGGGAGAAAAGATGGAAAACTAGGTACTGTGGGATTCAACCACCCTTCTCCTCCCTTTTGTCATTTTACACTTTGCCTGAGGATTCAAGGACATGTGTCTTGAGTGGTTGCTGTCACTCAGGTTTATTCCCTAGCCCCCCAAGCTAGTGTGGAAGCCATATTGTTTTAGGATAAGAAAATATATTTTATCTGCAAGTGTATATGCTGATAGCCAACAATAACTAACCTATGGTAGAGAAAAACAGGGAGCATACTGCATCTTCTAATAGAAAAACAACCTATTTGGGTTGCCATACAGTCAGACTGTTGCAGGGTGCAGCCAAAAGGGGGGACCCCAAGTGGGCATTTGGAATAGGGTCCAGAACTCAAGGTGTTCAGAAAACACTGGGATGGCCTCACCCCCACCCCAGGTGTGGGTGGGGGGAAGGGACAAATGGAGCAGTCCCATTGAGAGCTGTTTTGCATTGCAACAGCTTTGCAGCTAAACTCTGGGGTGGTCATTTAACATATCTATAACCTTTGACTGGTTACATAGATATGTTAAATAGCTGTGGCCCTGCTCTGAGCCAGGGGAATAGTAATAACTTCCCCACCAAGATGTAACTGGGAGGCAGGTCCCCTGAGTTACAGTGCCTGCGTGGGAGCTTGGAGATGCTTGGCTCCATGACATGGGGCGACACCTGCCCAGAGTCAGGATGGTGGCCCAGTGAAGCTGGAAGGATATGAGTGCTGGCAGGTGTAATGGATTGTGGGAGGAGTTGGAAGTGGGGCTACAGAGGAAGATTGGTGTGGGGATTTAAACCCAGGTGCGACAGCCATTGAGGGGAGAACCATGTGGTTTTGGCAGAGTGGAGACTCCCATGGCCATTGTGCAGAGAGGACCACATGGCTTTGCCAGAGTGGGGACCTCCGCAACTTTAGAAATGGACCCACCACCCGGCATTAGCAGAGATCCCGGTGACACAGCCAATGGTGCTGGGAACCGAGGGAGGCCTACTAGCTGAGACGGATTACTGAGAAGAACCGGGGGCTGCCTGAGCCATGGACTTCTATTTCTTTTCCTAAAATACAGTACCCCAGACTGGGCAAAGGGGGAAGGAAGGACTGTATGTGTTTGTGGGTGTTTTAAGGGACTTTGGGATTTTGATGAAGATACTAGGTCACTACTTTAAGTCTCTATAGCATTAAATAAACATTTCCTTTCCTTTTCATGATCTCTGGCATTGAGA